>JBBPBX010069754.1:0-18771 GCA_038048925.1 Garcialebias charrua
AAAACAGTACTTGGGGAAGACTGGAAGCCCAATCCTGCTTCCTAGACACTGGTAGAGTGCGCAGAAGGTTATGAAGTGTTCTATTAAAACGCTCACACTGCCCATTTCCAGCAGGGTGGTAAGGGGTAGTGCGCGATTTTTTAACTCCATACATATTACAAAGCTGCTGAATCAACGCACTCTCAAAGCTCCGACCCTGATCTGAATGAATGCGGCTTGGAACCCCAAATCTAAAAAAACATTCATTGAGCAAAACCTGAGCGACAGTAGCCGCTTTCTGGTCCCGAGTTGGAACAGCAACTGTGTATTTAGTAAATACATCAGTAATTACCAGCACATTTTCCAAGCCATTCCGTGAAGGCTCCAACATGGTAAAGTCCATGGCAACAATCTCATTTGGCCGAGAAGCTAACAGATGACCCATAAAAGTGCCCGAGCTAGATGTTCCATTTTTAGCGACCTGGCACCGTTGAC
Organism: Garcialebias charrua; assembly: GCA_038048925.1. Lineage (NCBI taxonomy): Eukaryota > Metazoa > Chordata > Actinopteri > Cyprinodontiformes > Rivulidae > Garcialebias > Garcialebias charrua. The sequence continues at coordinate 475 of JBBPBX010069754.1, forward strand.
ACTCTTGTACCCACTGTTAAATGTCATTGGACATCCCAGGCCAGTAACAGCGCTGCCTCACCAACTCAGCGGTGCGCTCCACACCCTGGTGTCCATGCTCCTGATGTAACTGAGTCAAAACACTCTAAGAACGGATGGCAAAATGAGTTGTAAAATTTCCTCACCCCCATCTGACCGATGGACTTGACGGTACACCACACCATCTCTTGCAACAAGACGACCCCACTCTTTTAAAAGAACCAAGGACAGTTTGGGAAATTGCTGTTTCTCCTCGGGAGTAGGATAAACCTGCCTCTTCCAAAAACCCAAAATGTCCTTCAGAAGGGGGTCAGCTTCCTGCAAAGTGCGAAGGTCAGACACAGAATGAGATGGCAAAACAGTTGCCACAAATTGAGTTGCAGCCACTGGAACAGGACATGGGGCACACCGAAGAGCCTCTGGGATGGAGGTGCCCGACTGAAGTTCTTCCAGGCCATTACCTGATATAGGCTGGTGGGAAAGTGCATCAGCATTGTCATTGCTGCATCCAGAACGATACTTAATATCGAAATCAAATGCAGCAAGTTGAGCAGCCCAGCGATGCTCCACTGCACCAAGCTTGGCTGAATGAAGATAACTCAAAGGGTTGTTATCTGTATAGACCACATACCGATGGCCCAAAAGATATTCCCTAAATTTCTCAGCCATGGCCCATTTTAAAGCCAGGAACTCCAACTTCATAGAGCTATAATTAGCCATGTTGCGCTCTGAAGGGTTAAGACCTCGACTGGCGTATGCAATGGGCCTTACTCCACCCTCCGTTTCCTGTGACAACACTGCCCCAAGTCCACGAGACTGGCATCTGTCTCTAAAATAAAAGGGCGTGAAAAGTCAGCATATGCCAACACTGGTGCAGATGTTAATTTTGCTTTTAAAGCCTCAAAGCTCTCCTCACACTCTGATGTCCAGGCAGATTGAAAAGCCTGACCAGACCCCTTCCTGGACTTTGTGCCTACTTGTTGTGCCACCAGCTTATGAAGAGGACACGCTAATCTAGCAAAACCCTCCACAAAGCGCCTGTAATAACTAGCAAAGCCCAAGAATGAGCGTAGTTCTGAAACCTGTGTGGGACGTGGCCATTTAGCTACTGCCTCAGTCTTGGCAGGGTCTGTGGCTACACCTTTATCTGAGATAAGGTGCCCCAAGTATTTAACCTGTCGTTTGAAAAAAGAACATTTTTCCAGTTTTACTTTCAGACCTTCTCTCTGAAGCAGAGCAAGGACTGCTTCCAAACGCTCCATGTGCTGGGAGACCGAACCCGAAAACACAATGATGTCATCCAAATATAAAAGAAGTGACTGGCACTGCTGGTCTCCAAACATCCTCTGCATCAGACGCTGGAATGTGCTTGGTGCATTACAAAGCCCGAAGGGCATACGGTTCCACTCAAAGAGTCCAAATGGCGTGCAAAAAGCAGTTTTTGACTTATCCTGTTCTGATACAGGAACCTGATTGTACCCACTGGTTAAGTCTAGAGTGGAAAACCACTGGGCCCCGGAGAGATGGTCCAGACTTTCCTCAATGCGAGGCAATGGGAAAGCATCTTTTCTCGTTTTGCTGTTAAGCTGACGGTAGTCCACACACATACGAAGGCTGCCATCTTTCTTCTTAACAAGAACGATGGGAGAGGCATAAGGGCTACTGCTTTCCCTTATTACCTGGTTCTGTAAGAGCTGATTGATGTGCGACTTGGCAGCCTCGTACTCTGAGGGAGGAATGCGTCTGTACCTCTGCCGGACCGGAATTTCATCTAACAGGGGAATGTCATGAGAAAGCAAATTAGTGCACCCTAAGTCACCCTCTTGAGCCGAAAAGACAGAGCTATACTTCTGTAGAAGTGACTGAACCTGCCGTTGTTCGATCTCTGTCAGTTCAGACAAATCAACAGGTTCAATCAAGCTTTGCTCTGAAGCAGAAGCCACATGAGAAGAAATTGTAGCACCAGGTCTTATTTCTATCACATCAGGAGGTAGGCTAACCACTTCAGTTCGACTCAACACACCAAGGTGAGTTCGGGGATAAAGTACAACATCAGTAGTTCCCACATTTAAGACAGGAACATAAACAGTGCCGTGCACAGCCTGAATGAGACATGGCGAGGCTAATAAGCCAACTGGTAGGCCAGACTCTGGGGGCTCAAACAATAAAACCTGACCAGCAAATTGTTCAGGGCAGGTTGCAGCTACAAATTTCATAATCCCACCAGTTATCCTCACTGCTCGAGGGCCCCGGACCCTAACAGCACCAGCTAACTGCACTGGGGACTTAGTTGCTGCTTGGTGACACTGCTGCAGAGCCTCCACAACTGGACCAGGAGACTTTGTAACTGAAGGCAAGTCAAAGAACGAACCACCATGTGCCCCAAAGAGTTCTTGGTAAATGCGCTGAATTATGTTCATTCCCAAAATGCCAGGAACTGAAGAACCAACATTAGGGGGATCTTTAACCACCAGAATCCCACAATGCGGAAGTACCTTATCACAAAGATTAACATCCAACTCTAAATAGCCAATATATGGGATGGAAAGACCGTTGGCTGCCCGGAGCTGCAACCAATGACATGACTGAAGGCAATCATGCCCCAATGATGCAAAATGTTCCTGAAAACAGCTCTCAGTGATGGTTGACACCATGGAACCTGTGTCTACTAAACAAGTCACAGAGATACCACCTATAACGACATCAATGACTGGACAAGATGCCAACAATTTTGACGTGGCTGCTGGTTGCGAGCCTGCTATTCCCCCACCCGAGTTATGGCTCAACAGCTCGGTGGGTGCTAGTTTTCCGTCTGGTTAACCGGCCTGGCCACAGAGTCAACCTTGGCACGGACCCGTTCACCATCACACTCTCTGGCAAAGTGACCCGGCTGTTGACACCTGTGACAGACCACTGACACCGGACGAGGAGACCGCTCCCGTGGTGAAGAAGTCTGAAAAGAAGCAATACACCGGGTGAGCTGATTAATCTGTTCCTGTTGCTGTTTTAGAAGTTCCCTTAACTCATCGAGCTCAGGGCGGGCAGCAGTAGATGGGGCCAGCCGGGAGTTACCATAAACCCCATACTGCCGCCCATAAGTGGATGGGAGAGAATGACTACGCTCCCTAGCACCACCTGGAAACCCCTGCCTCTCCCACCTAATTGCCTCCCCACGCACCTCCAGCAAGGTGGCAGCAGGATGACCCCGAACGTACAGTTTCAGTTCCCGACGAAGAGCACTGTCTAACACTTGCTCTACAAACTGGTCACGCAGCAGAACATCAGCATTCAGCAAGCCATCAGGAGCATTCTGCTTTACTGACTCCATAAGGGCCATCAAAGCTAAGGAAAACTGTAACAGTGTTTCTTCCTCTTGCTGTTTCCTAGAAAATAATGCATGTTGGAGAGTTATATATGACTCAGTGCAACCATACAACTCCCTCAAAATAGCCAAGATCTTAGCTGGGTCATTTCTCTCTGCATCGGTGCGGTACTTCATTTCCTCCCTTGCTTCCCCCTCTAAATGATCGAAAAGAAAGAAAGCCTCATCAGCCGCTGACAAATGGCGGGCCCGAATACATGATTGGGCCTCTTCGATCCACTCACTGATCCCAATGCCAGTCCCACCACCGAACATGGGACACAGTCGGTCCCTGGGCACAACCATCAACCGCTCAGTAACTACAGCACCAACAGGCATGACACCACCAACCACAGCCGGGGAAGCTGCAGCGCCCGGTAAACCCCCAACTGTCACCCTCTGCCGATCCACTCCATCCACCGGCCGCTGTGCCACCTCATCCATGCTAGAGCTGTCATAGGGCCGGAAATCCACGGCCCTACCCTACCCGAGCCCTTAGTTTAATTACCCAAGCCCGAGGGAGCCCGCTCATTTCCTAGAAATCACCGCCCGACCCGACCCTACCCGATTAAAAAAAAAAACAAAAACAAAAACACTACGTTTATTTATTAAGCTTTATTAAGCGCTAAAAAAAATATGGTCGAAAACAGCCTATATTGCACAACCTGGCTTGAATTATAACAGTAACAGTGATAAAGAACAATAAAAAGTATCACAAATATATTTATAAGAACTGCACAAACATGAACAAAATAAAACGCGCATATATCAAGATGGCTTTGTTTGCGCCGGCCGGAGCGGCCGTCAGCTGCGCAGCCTCTTCAGCTGTGAACCTGCCAAATAAATCTGAAGCTTCAGGAAGTTCAGGTGCGGCAACTTGTTCCGCCGCAGATGAGAGCAGTGTGCGGACGTGAGCGTGCACCTGACGCACGTCAGCTGGTGAGCGGGGCTGAGTTGCGCAATTTAGTGGCTGCGCTGCGGTTTTCACCATCTAAATTCACTCTATTAATTATTATACCTACATACCTGGTCCACAAGTCGTGGATAATAATTTTGCGCTCCAGCACTTCTGCATGTCTGCGGCGCAGAAACGCCTGCTGCGGAGAGTCTGTGTGTGAGGACTGGCAGTGTTGCTTCAGTTTCTCATTCCAGAGACAAACCAGGTTGATGGTGGGATATTTGTCACCCTCCAGTTCTCTCTGTGCACGGTAAAATGGTTCGAGAAATGTCACTAAAAAGTCCAGCATGTCGGGGGAGACGCTGTCCAGGCGCGCCTGCTCTCCGCGAGCCTCCATCTTCTCACACAGCTCATTGTAAATATCTAGCACGAGTTGCGCAATTTAGTGGCTGCGCTGCGGTTTTCACCATCTAAATTCACTCTATTAATTATTTCCTCATCAGTAAACTTACTGCCTTATATTCTTTACAAGCAGATTAAAACAATTTTATATTGTGTGCATTTTTATTTAGTTTTGTTTGTGCTGTATGATTAAAAAAAACCACATCAAAGCCCGAGCCCGACCCGGCCCGCCAATCAAACGCAAAAATATGGCCCTACCCTACCCGAAGTCGGGTAGGGCTCGGGTAGGGTAGGGCTCGGGCGAAGAAACGACACCTCTAATCCATGCCTGCAGGGAAGAAAAAGAGAAGAAAAAAAGAGTAAGGAGGAAAAAAAAATAAACACCAGTAGATAATAAACCCCACACCCACAATTAGGTCTTCCCTTGGACAACTACTGCTGTCTTGTCCTACCAAAAATAATAATAAAACCACATCCAACAATGAAAGACTTAAATATAAAAATAAAAAATATATATACTATATAAAATAAAATAAAGTGTGTTCTGGTGTAATCCTTCCAGCAACGCAATTGTGACCAGAAGGTGGAGCTCTTGCTCCTTTAAATTATACACCAGAACACCAGAATAGACTTTGGCAAATTTACAACATTTAATAAAACAATTTCATTAAAACAATCCTTTTAAAACCAAGGTTTCCAGTCCATCACTCAGTCCTTTAAAAGGAGGAAGACTCAAATAAGGGAAAATACTTTAAAACCATAACCGGTCGTTGTCGTCTTCCAGTCCAAATGTTCTTCAACGGAGTGATGTAATGCCCTGCCCACAACACCTGCCCGACCAGTACAGGTTTTGATGAGAGTGGGTCGAACAACCAGGGAAAGACAGGACAAGACAGCAGAGTGTCCACAGCGCTGCAACTCCAAGACATAAAATCAGGTGCCTAAAACAGAAAACCCATTATTGTGGATTCAGACAAAAAATCAAAGTCTAAATTGCATGTAGCTTACCCAGAGGTGGAAACACAGCCAAACCAGGGAGGAAGCAGGTCAGGTCAGCAGGTGAGGATTACAAGGAAGCCGCACGCCACAACAACCCCCAGCCACAGCCGGCAACGCCAACAGGGCAATGCTGCAGAAACGCACGACAGGTGTAACGCCCAAAAAACCTAACACAATCCCAGATACTCAACTCAATCATGCCCTATATATGCCGCATCACCTGGCAATCTGTTACCGACAATTTTATTTTGACTGCTCGCCACATCCTTGGTCTTTCTAATCTCCTCGCCGATGCTCTCTCGTTCTAAACTCAACGTCTTCCATCGCCTCTGCCCATCAGCCGAACCTACTCCCACCCAATGCCCAGACCTAAAGAATCTCGCCCTGCAATAGCTTTCCCATCGCCTTTCCGCTCCTTCAGCCAGCCGTTTCTACATTCGTCCAGACCCCGCTCCCTCCACTCTGCGATCCTAGTTACTCACTTGACACCTGTTCGCTAAATCCCGTGCACCTTATAAGTCACCCCTCCTCCTAGTTCCCGTACCCTCCGTCTTAGTTGTGTCATACACTGCTTGAGCAACATTGTTTCAAGCTCCCCTCTATTCAAACCCTACTAGCCGGCATTAACTTTTCATGCAACACTATCTTCTGGGTCTATGCCTAACTCCGTTCTTATCTGTGCCCTCAAGCTCCTCCTGAATGCTTGGTTAAGCTTCCTCCGCTGCCGTCCAGGGTCCCGAGGCATCCCTTCAGCAGCTTGGTCAGTGTTCCCCAGCAGCCTACTCCTCCTGTATCCGCCCAAGCCTCCATCCGAACTCGTTGCTCAGAGCTCGCGCAATACCAGGTTTTGCCAACACTAACTGGTGGTGAAGTCCTTTAACCCTAACTGTCGCCTCCCCTTTCCCATCTGGCAGCCCTAATGGGCTTACTACCTCGCCATGGCAGTTCAAACAGGATCACTCCCCCACTTTACTCTCTTTTGGCAGCCCTTACGGCTATCCTGGCAGCCCTAGTGAGCTTGCTCTCCTTTCTCCCCCCTTTTTTCTCTCTTTTGGCAACCCGTACGGCTATCCCCGCAGCCCTAGCATGCTTACGTCCCTTCTATCTCGGCAGCCCTAGTAGGCTTATTGGCAGCCCATGCGGGCTATCCCGATAACGCTAGCGGGCTTACTCCCCTTTCTCTCTTTTGCAGCCCTTATGGCTATCCTGGCAGCCCCATAGTACTTACTCCTCTATCGCGGCAGCCGTAGTGGGCTTACTCCACTTCTATCGCAGCAGCCGTAGTGGGCTTACTCCCCTTCTATCGCGGCAGCCCCAGTGGGCTTACTCCGCTTCTATCGCGGCAGCCCCAGTGGGCTTACTCCGCTTCTATCGCGGCAGCCCCAGTGGGCTTACTCCCCTTCTATCGCGGCAGCCCTAGTGGGCTTACTCCCCTTCTATCGCGGCAGCCCTAGTGGGCTTAATCCCCTTCTATTGTGGCAGCCCTAGTGGACTTACTCCCCTTCTATCGTGGCAGCCCTAGTGGGCTTACTCCCCTTCTATCGTGGCAGCTCTAGTGGGCTTACTCCCCTTCTATTGTGGCAGCTTTAGTGGGCTTACTCCCCTTCTATTGTGGCAGCTTTAGTGGGCTTACTCCCCTTTCTCCCCCTTTTCTCTCTGTTGCAACCCATACGGGCTATCTCGGCAGTCCTAGTGGGCTTGCTCTCCTCCCCCCCCCTCCTCTCTTTTGGCAGCCTTTACAGCTATTCCAACAGCCCTAGAGGGCTTACTCTCCTTCTATCGTGGCAGCCCTACTGGGTTTATTGGCAGCTTATGCGGGCTATCTCCGTAACCCTAGCTGACTTACTCCCCTTTCTCCCCTTTCTCTTTTTTGCAGCCCATACGGGCTATCTCGGCAGCCCGAGTGGGCTTGCTCCCCCTTTCTCCCCCCTTTTCTCTCTGGCAACCTACACAGGCTCACTTTCTTTCTCTCATCTGGAAACCCTGTGAGCTTCTCTTCATCTTTCTCTCGTCTGGCAGCCCATGAGAGGAAAATCCTGGTCAGCTGGGCATCAGGTCATATTAATATTCGCCGTTGTCCCTGTCCTGTGGTAGGGTGCCCATACAAGCTGGCCAACACTTAGACAGACATATCCAAGAGACCCACAGCGAGCTGTCTGTGGAGGAGCAAGCCAAGGTGCTGGGTGAGGCAAAGTCACTCAGAGCTCTGGAGCTACTTACAGTGCTACGAGCATCTGGGCCAGACCCAGGGATGCAATCTACGTTTGACCTCAAGGACCACACTGCAATCTCAGCTGATATAGGTCAGCAAGAGGTAAACGAAGCAGTTCCAGCCTCCCCGCAGCCAGCTTGTGGAACTACACAGTGCGCAGACATCATCAGAGGGTAAGCACATCACTTTTAATCATCGTTAGCACATTTTATGAACGGACATGGCAGCTGACCGACTCTGCATGATGTGATATGTATTTTAGATATAAGCTAGAGATTAGAATGATGAAGAGAAAGCAAGATGACCTTGAGAGGAAAGTGATGGACCTGCAACGTTCTTTGTCTGTGTCAAGGAAAATACCCAGCTGCATGAAGGGGGTATCTACGAGAGCCACTGGTCATACTGTTTCTGTGAGTAAACTGTGCCAGTGTGTGTGCAATCCTACATTAGTCTGCAGGGTCATGTAACTGACATATTGTCTCCATGACAGGGTAAAAAGAAGAGGTAGGAGGTGCAAGAGGACACAGATGGATCCGAGTCCAGCAGTAAAACTGTGGTACGCATGGTACCATTTAAATGTCTGCTTCTTCACCTCAATGCATATCTCCAACAAAGTTTCTCTAAAGTGTGCCAGTATGTGTGCAATCCTGCATTAGTCTGCAGGGCCATGTAACTGACATATTGTCTCCATGATAGGGTAAAAAGAAGAGGCAGAAGGTGCAAGAGGACACAGATGGATCCAAGACCAGCAGTGAAACTATGGTAAGCATGGCACCATTTAACTGTCTGCTTCTTCACCTCAATGCATATCTCCATCAAAGTTTATCTAAACTGTGCCAGTGTGTATGCAAGCCTGCATTAGTCTGCAGGGCCATGTAACTGACATATTGTCTCCATGACAGGGTAAAAAGAAGAGGCAGGAGGTGCAAGAGCACACGGATGAATCTGAGTCCAGCAGCGAAGTATTCGTAAACATACCATTCCCCATGACCAGCTCAACAGCACCCGCACCCACCGAGCAGATCAAATTCACTGTTAATTGTTAAATAGGATTGTTTAAAATTCAAATTGTAATGTTTTGTAGTTTTAGATGTAGTTTTAGATTTAACTAGTTAGTGTACCTTTGAAATAAAATTTGAAATAATCATTTTAAACTCTTTTACCAGTCCTGTATTTTTTAAAATTCAAATTGTAATGTTCTGTAGTTTTAACCAGTCCTGTATTTTTTTTAAAATTCAAATTAAAACTCTTTTACCAGTCATGTATTTTTTTAAATTCAAATTGTAATGTTCTGTAGTTTTAACCAGTCCTGTATATTTTTAAAATTCAAAATGTAATGTTCTGTAGTTTTAGATGTAACTAGTTGGTGTGCCTTTGAAATAAAATTTGAAATAATCCTTTTAAACTCTTACCAGTCCTGTATTTTTTAAATAATCATTTTATTATTGTTTTATTTCTAGCCAAGAGTTTTTTTAGTCAAGTCCTGTTTTTTTAAAATAGTTTTGATATTGTTTTATTACTATCAATTTATTGTGTTATACTAATGGGTTCTGGTAAATAAACAGTTTTCCTTATTTCTGTTGCTTCAACCTTTGAGTTTTCTAGCAAAACTTGTCACAGGACAAATCCATGTCTTTGGTATTTGAGGTGCCCTGTGCCCCTCTGGAACCAATTTGTTTTGTTTTGGAAAATGTATTTATTTCATTTAAAAACATGACAATTTTACATACAATACAATAAAAAAAGTAAATAAAATTTACAATGAAAGGTGGCAGAAGAAGAACTAGTCTTATGAAAACTGCCCCTTTTTACTTAATTCTAATGTAAATCAAATTATATATAAAAAATATAATTCACAAAGCCATAAGGGACGTGGTCCATATGTAACAATGCAGGGGCACAAGTCAGCCATAAGGGGTACAGCTCATACATCCCAATGCAATCATAAGGTACACTTGTCCAAGATGGCGCCCATAAGCATGGCTGCGTATCCACCTCTCCTGTGCGTATCCACCTCTCCTTTAGGTGTTTGGAATTTTTGTGTTTTGTTCGTTCTTCATTGGAGACATAAGTACACTGCTGGTTTATGATCGGAAGCAGCTTCTGGATTTATGTTTTGCTGCCGCGGATGTCGCCGATTCGGGCCAGTATGAGCGTACCTCGGGGAGACCCCCTCTACCCCCGCTGCTCGGGGACGAGCTGCCCGTTTACCTCCGCTGCTCTTCTCACCAGCCTGCACGGAGAAATCGATCGACTCGGAGGAAGAAACGCGGCTCTCGAGCTGGCCGGCTGGTGAAGCTCAGAGCCCGGCGTTCTGCCTCGCTGTCTTCAGGTGATGGTCTTGATTCTCATCGCCAGTCTCCCGCGTGCACGGACCAGGAAAACAACGGGGATCTGCGGCCGGAGCAGCTCTCTGTGGGAAGCGAGCCGCGGACGCGCGCTCCCCCACCAGCTGCTAGCTCATCAGCTGCTAGCACATCTGCTAGCTCGAATAACATCAAGTTCTGTGTTGTCAACGCCCGATCTGTTTGCAACAAAACGTTCATCCTCAGGGATTACTTTGAAGATCACGACTTGGACTTTTTCTGCATCACAGAGTCGTGGATGTCGTCGGGTGAGTCCAACGCATTGACGGAAATAATACCACCAAACTGTTTGTTTTTTAACGACCCGCGACCATCAGGTCGTGGTGGTGGATTATTAACAATATTCAAATCAACTTTTGACTGTAAACAACTGTCCATTCCAGTCTCCTGCTCTAGCTTTGAGCTGACTGTTTTTGAACTAGGCCATTCACCTGTAACTTTGTGTGCTCTTGTCTACCGGCCGCCTCGTTCCAAGAACTTCATCAGCGAGTTTTCTGATTTCTTGGCTGAAATTACAGCTAAATATTCTCGGGTCGTCATTTCAGGCGACTTCAACTTGCATGTGTGTTGTCCTGAGAAGCCCATGGTTAAGGACTTTTTAGATTTATTGGACTCATTTAATTTAACTCAACACGTGAACTCTCCCACGTAGCAGCGTGGACATTTATTGGACCTTGTTTTAACATGTGATGTGACCGTTTCAAACCTTGAAATAGGTGACAATGTTTTCTCGGATCATAGGCCAGTCAATTTTCAGTTCACCATCCCCCATGTAACCCCTAAAACATGCATTTCTGCACGTAAAGGCAGGAATGTTAACCATTTAACTGCCGCACGTTTCACTGAGGTTTACAACAATGACATGTTAATTCAACCCCCATTGTTCCTCTCCAGCACTGAGGAGCTGACAAACCAGTTTGACTCTGTTTGTTTAAAGGCTTTGGATCAAGTGGCTCCTATTAAACCTAGAAGACCAAAACTCAGGGCCGAACCGTGGCTGAATGACACGACCAGAGCTGCCAGGCAGCAATGCCGAAAGGCGGAGAGGAAATGGAAAAAAGACAGACTGCAGGTCTCTTTTCAGATGGTAAAAGAGAGCTGGCGCCGATATCAGAAAGCAGTGAAAACTGCTAAATCACAATACTTCTCTGATATCATTGCTGCAAACTCTCGTAACCCTCGAGTTCTGTTCTCCACCCTAAACTCTGTTCTCCACCTCACTGAACAATCACCCATGGAAGCCTCGACTGAGCTGTGCGAGAACTTCCAACATTTCTTTTTAGATAAAATCGCAACCACCAGGGCTCTCATTTCTCCTCCATCTCACGATCCATCCATCCCACCTCAATCTGTTGCTGTTTGTGACCATTTTGAACCAGTCTCTCTGTCCTCTCTAGAGCAGGTCATGTGCAGCCTGAAACCATCTGGCTCCCCCTTCGATGTGGTCCCCCCTCGGCTTCTAAAGGAGGTTTTTCACACTCTAGGTCCCTCCATTCTCTCGATTGTAAATAGCAGTCTATCCTCGGGTGTGGTGCCAAAATCATTAAAACATGCTGCTGTTCAACCCCTCCTGAAAAAACCAAACCTCGACCCGTCAGTATTATCCAATTTCAGGCCTGTCTCCAGACTCCCATTTGTTTCTAAACTTCTAGAGAAAATAGTTGAGTCCCAACTAAAGTGCTTCCTGGAGGATCACGCTATCCCCGAGCTATTCCAGTCTGGCTTCAAATCCCTCCACAGCACTGAGACTGCCCTACTGAAGGTTTTTAACGACATCTTCCTATCCACAGATACTGGTGACTCTGTGCTGCTTGTCCTATTGGACCTCACATCCGCTTTCGACACCATCGACCATGAGATCCTCATTGCTAGGTTGGAGCAGTGGGTGGGCATCTCAGGATCAGCCCTAAACTGGTTCAGATCCTACCTCTCTGACAGGTCTTTTTGTGTGTCCATCAATGATTTTACTTCTGCAGTGGCGGCTCTTAAATGGGGGGTTCCGCAGGGGTCCATCCTGGGTCCTCTCTTGTTCTCCTTATACCTGCTGCCACTCGGTGCTATTTTCCGGAAACACAATATACCCTTCCACTTCTACGCTGATGACTGTCAAATTTACTTCCCCCTAAGACAAAATGGTACAGGCTCTATTCAACCTCTGCTCGACTGCCTGGCTGACATCAGGGACTGGATGGCTTTAAATTTCTTAAGCTTCAACGATAAGAAGTCTGAAGCCATATTGTTCCTTCCCAATGACACAACCTCAAACCACTGCATTGACCTGTCTGCTCTACCCCTGTCCGAAAAACAAAAAGTCACAAATCTGGGAGTGATAATGGATCCTTCCATGAAACTCAACAGTCATGTAAACATGATCGTCAAATCCTGTTTTTTCCAGCTGAGGCGTCTGTCTAAGCTGAAGCCCATATTATCAAAAAACAACCTGGAGACAGTGATTCACGCATTCATTACATCTAGGCTTGATTACTGTGTTACGGCTGCAGTGGTTTTTGCCTCTGCAGGCCTTCTGCAGGTGTTTTATGTTGCCCTGATTGGTGCACTCATTATTTAAGCTGCCATGCATGCAGCAGGTAGGAGGCTTTTCCCCCTTCCTCCTCCTCAGAACACCATTTTGGTTTGGTTTGTACCTTATGGTTGGTGTTGGTGAGTTTTGTCTACAATAATCATTTTGGGTTTCTCATTTTAGGCATTTATTTATTCATTGATCTAGCAGGTATTCCTTTTTCTTGGTTTCTTTGCTCTAAAATAATTTAATAAATACCTTTTTTAGTTAATCAGAAATCCTTGTGTGGCCTCATTTAATGTTACCCCACCAAATGAGCCTGGTGGACGTAACATTGTGGGGGCTCGTCTTACGCTGAACCTTGTGGGTTTTTTTTTCCTGCTTGGTTGGCTTGATTGGTTTTTTGTCTGTTTTGGTCTTACTTTTGATATGGTGTGTTCCTTGTGTGTTTGCTTGGAGGTCCATGAGGATTTTGTTTGTTTTGGTATTTTGTGGGCTTTCTTTTTGAGGGGGGAGGAAAGTCTTGCTGGTTAAATAAGTGAGTGCTGACTGGTGTTTGTTGTTTTGGCTACTCCATTTTTAGTCGACCCTGTTTGTTGTTTTTGTTTGTTATTTTTGGGCTGGATTCTGGGCTGAGGGCACCACCCTGGTTGCTGCCTGAGAGGTTTTGGCCTGGAGGGATTTGCTGCCAGTGGCATTTTGGTGCTTCAACTGCCTTGGCTACCTTGGCTCTTTGGATGAAGGCCTGAAGACTAGGCTAAGGTTAGTGAGTTTTTTGTTTTTGTTTGTTTCACTTAGTTAGCAGTAGGAAAATGGAGATTTGCCATTTGTTTGCACCAGTCATGCATTTCTTTATAGTGGTTGGTTAAAAAATAAACTTTGGTATTCTGGTTGAAATTTGGTATTTGGTATTCTGGTTGAACTTTGGTATTTGGTATCTGACTAGCTGTTGGAATTTGGTATTTGGTATTCTGGTTGAAATTTGATATTTACTATTCTGGTTGGACTTTGGTATTTGGTATTCTGGTTGGACTTTGGTATTTGGTATCTGACTAGCTGTTGGACTTTGGTATTTGGTATCCAACTAGCTGTTGGAATTTGGTTTGTTAAAAATGGATATTGTGAGTTCTTTTTTGGCTTCCCCAACTTTAGAACTTTTGGAAAAGCTCACCAAGGAGCAGATTCGTCAAGTAGCTGAACACTTTAAAATTGATTTTGAATCTGCAAAAGGATTGAGGTTACCCCAGCTAAAGAGTTTTTTAAAAGACAATCTTGTAAAATTGAATGTCTTAATTTACTATTTCTCTTTCAGATGCTGATATAACAGACATGACTTCCATTGGTGCAGATTCGTTAACTGGGGCCTCTAAGTTGGATGAGGAGTCTTTGGATCCTACCGTACCTCAAGATCCTCAATCAATGTTTCAATTTAAAAGAACTGAGTTTGAAATGAAGTTTGAGTTGGAAAAGGTACGGCTGGCCCATGAACAGGAAGAAAGGAGGTTGGCACATGAACAGGAAGAAAGGTGATTAGTACGTGAACATGACTTTGAAGAAAAAAGGTTAGCACATGAACATGAAGAAATGAAGTTAGCACAAGCACAGGAAGAAAAAGATGTTAACACGTGAACATGAGGAAAAGAAGTTAGCACAGGAAGATAAGAGGTTAGCATATGCACATGAGTTGGAGCTTAAGAAATTATCTCTGGAAGCTGAGCATCTGAAGTTGAGGTCTGAGGGCAGGTTAAGTGGTGGAACTCTTAATCTGTCTCAAGTTGGTGATGGGTCTTCTGGACGTAACTTGGTTAACATGTTGAAGCTGTTACCTAAATTTAATGAACACGATCCTGATGTGTTTTTCTCTTTGTTTGAGGACATGGCAGAGGACAATGACTGGAGTGATCCAGATTGCTCCATTCTACTGCAAAGTGTGCTGGTGGGTAAGGCCCAAGAAGCTTATGTTTCATTACCTTCAGCTGAAAGAAAGGTGTACAAATCTGTTAAAGAAGCTGTTTTGAAAGCTTATGAACGGGTTCCTGAATATTATAGGCAACAATTTAGGAACTACAGGAAGACTGAACAACAGACAAATACAGATCTTGTCAGAGAGTTAAACACACAGTTCTATCGTTGGTTATCAGCAGAGGGTGTGGACGATTTGAAATCCCTTTGTGAGTTGATGGTGTTGGAACAGTTTAAGAACATTATTCCACATCGGGTTGCAACATATGTTAATGAACATAATGTAAAAACAGCAGCTAAAGCTGCTGTTTTAGCAGATGAATATGTTTTAACGCATAAAGCTGTGAGGGATTATAACATGAAAGAGGGTCATAGCCCTAAGGAATCCCAGCATGAATGGTTCCCTAGTAAAACTAGATGGGATCCTACTTTGGGTACTAAGGCAGACTCTGTTTGTAACTATTGTCACGAGAAAGGACACTGGAAAAAGGAATGTCCTCGGAGTTTAAGGTCTAGACTAAATAGGGGTAAGCAAGATAATCAGAAACCCGTGGCTTTAGCCAGTGTTTTGCAGTCACAGTCTGTGGAGTCTACACCTCCAGCTGAAGTTGAAGGTGTTAAACCAACGGTTTTAGCTTCACCTGTTGACTTTATGTCTGTTCCAGAACTAGACAACACGGACCCCCAGCTCCGTGAGAAGGATGTCAGTCAAAACTATGCTCCTTTCATCACCCAGGGGTTTGTTTCTTTGTGTGGCAGTGTAAAAAAAGTGGCTGTGAAGATTCTGCGGGACACTAGGGCATCTGAGTCTTTCATATTGGAATCAGTTTTGTCATTTTCTCCATTATCTGATACCGGTTGTAGTGTCTTAATTAGAGGGATTGGGTTGAAGACTTTCTCTGTGCCTCTCCATAAGTTCTACTTACAGTCAGAACTGGTTCAAGGAGAAGTAACAATAGGCATTCATCCTTTTTTGCCTGTGGAAGGTATGTTCTCTCATTCTAGGAAACAACCTGGCAGGTGGACGCGTGTGGCGAGATGTTGCACCTCCTCCGGTAGTCCGAGCATCTCCATCTGTTTCTGTGTCAGACAAATGTGCTAGAGACTTTCCTGATGCATTTCCATCTTGTGCAGTAACTCGTGCCATCACTCGTTCTTTGGTCAAAAAGGAGGTTGAGTCCGGTAAGCTTGGTATTATCTATAAGACAACTGCCTGTTTGCCAACTCTTCCAGTTCCCTTGTCACTCGGTGAGATAATTGCAGCCCAGCAGGAGGACACTACCTTAGCTGCTCTGTTTGAACAAGTCCAAGCAGCTGAACAGGACACAAAGGTGTCAACTGGGTATTTTTTACAAGAAGGTCTGCTGGTGCGTAAATGGTTGCCTTATAGTGACAGGGATGTTGTTGGTCCAGTCTATCAAGTAGTTGTTCCAATTAAGTTCAGAAACCTCGTTTTGAAAACCGCTCATGGAGAACTATCTGGCCATCTAGGAGTCAATAAAACTTATAACCGAGTGTTATGTTATTTTTATTGGCCCCGTCTGAAAAAAGATGTCTCTCAT
Source organism: Garcialebias charrua (assembly GCA_038048925.1). Lineage (NCBI taxonomy): Eukaryota > Metazoa > Chordata > Actinopteri > Cyprinodontiformes > Rivulidae > Garcialebias > Garcialebias charrua. The sequence goes on from JBBPBX010069754.1 coordinate 16,776, forward strand.
TTTGTGAAAACTTGTCACACCTGTCAGTTAACTGGAAAACCTAATCAAAACTTGAAACCAGCTCCACTTTTTCCCATACCTGCCGCTGGTAAACCTTTTGAACATTTAATAATCGACTGTGTTGGCCCATTGAATCCTTCAAAGTCAGGATATGTGTATTTACTGACAGTTATGTGTAAAAACACTTGTTATCCTGCAGCATATGCTCTGAAAACCATTACAACAAAGTCTGTGGTCAAAGCTTTATCTAATTTCATTTCAGTGTTTGGAATCCCAAAGACCATTCAGACAGACAGAGGTACCAATTTCACTTCACGCATGTTTGCTGAGATTTTGAACCAGCTTAGTGTAGCACATCAACAAAGCAATGCTTATCATGCACAAAGCCAGGGGGCACTAGAGCATTTTCACCAAACTCTGGAGGCATTGTTGCGAGCATACTGCACCGAGTTGAACAGAGACTAGGAAGGAGGTCTGCCTTGGCTTCTTCTGTCAGCTCGGGAAATGGTTCAGGAGAACACAGGGTTCAGTCCAAATGAGCTAGTGTTTGGACATCATGTGCGTGGTCCCCTTGCTATTCTAAAAACTAACTTGGAGAAGTCTGAACCCTTATCAGTGGGTGCAGGAGCCATCTTGCTGCAGACCGATGAAGAAGGGGTCGACCATCCAGTGTGTTTCTTTTCCAAAAAGTTCAATCAACATCAACTCAACTACTCTACCATTGAGAAAGAAGCTCTGGCTCTAATTTGGGCATTGCAGCACTTTGATGTGTATGTGAGCGGGGGTTCATTTCCTGTTGTGGTGTATTCGGATCATAACCCTTTGACCTTTTTGCACTCTTTACAGAGTCCAAATCAGCGTTTGGTGCGATGGGCCTTATTCCTACAACCTTACAACCTGGAAATTCGGCACATTAAAGGCACCGAGAATGTGCTGGCGGATGCGTTGTCTCGTGCCATTGATGGACCAGATTAGCAGAAGAGTGGTTGCAGAGCTCCTGGTTGGACCCTTTGTTTAAAGGGGGGAGGTGTTACGGCTGCAATGGTTTTTGCCTCTGCAGGCCTTCTGCAGGTGTTTTGTGTTGCCTTGATTGGTGCACTCCCGATTATTTAAGCTGCCATGCATGCAGCAGGTAGGAGGCTTTTCCCCCTTCCTCCTCCTCAGAACACCATTTTGGTTTGGTTTGTACCTTATGGTTGGTGTTGGTGAGTTTTGTCTACAATAATCATTTTGGGTTTCTCATTTTAGGCATTTATTTATTCATTGATCTAGCAGGTATTCCTTTTTCTTGGTTTCTTTGCTCTAAAATAATTTAATAAATACCTTTTTTAGTTAATCAGAAATCCCTGTGTGGCCTCATTTAATGTTACCCCACCAAATGAGCCTGGTGGACGTAACAACTGCAATTCCCTTCTGCTTGGCATCAGTCAAGCCACCATTGCATGATTACAACTGGTTCAGAACGCAGCTGCCCGATTTTTAACCAGCACACGCAAAAGAGAGCACATTACACCAGTCTTGGCCTCCCTTCACTGGCTACCGGTTCATCTTCGAATCCAATTCAAAATTCTCATGTATGTCTACAAATCGCTGAACAGTCTCGCCCCCGCCTATCTCTCGGATCTGATACACCCATATGTCCCTCCACGTGCTTTGAGGTCAGAGGATCAGGTACTCTTAATAGTTCCAGAAACTCGCCTTAAGCGCAGGGGTGACAGGGCGTTCTCTGTAGCAGGCCCAAGACTCTGGAACGAGTTACCGCTGCTCATCAAACAGGCCCCCTCCCTCTCGGTTTTCAAATCCCGGTTAAAAACTCACTACTACTCCATTGCTTTCAATGCCAGCTGATTTGTATTGGATCGTTTGATTTATGATCTGCAATGTTTTTATGTTTTTCGTGTTGTACTTCATTGTCTGTGTTGCCTGTTGCGTGTTTGTTTGTCCAGCACTTTGGTGTGGACTTGTTCCTGTTTAAAGTGCTTTATAAATAAAATGG
>JBBPBX010069755.1:0-13050 GCA_038048925.1 Garcialebias charrua
TTTCTGAAGAGGAAAAAGCAGGTGTAGTTAAAGAGGGGAATTCTGCCAACAAACCTTGAAAAACATCTCCTGAAACTAAAACATTAGCATGAGTTAGCGGCCCAGCCCCCCCAGATACACATGGGAAAGTTGCAAAAGTTACAGCGTCAATAAGTCTGCGGTTAGCAACATCTACTAACAGTCCATGAGCACATAAAAAATCTGCACCGATAATAGGAACAGTCACTGAGGCAACAACAAAGTCCCACTCGAACTCACGACCATGGAAAGAAACTGTTGCCCGTCTAGTGCCAAAAGTTCCAATGGGAGAACCGTTAGCAGCAGTTAGCAGTGGGCCACGGCCTCGGCTTGCTAATTCAGGTCCAACAGGGTGGACCAAACTCTTTTGTGAACCAGAGTCAACCAGAAAACGACGTCCTGACAGGGAGTCTGTGACAAAGAGCAGCTCACCTCGCTCGCCAGCGCCCACAGCTGCTACTGAGCGCCGGCTTCCTCGTTTCCCGACACCCATGCACATGGTGGGATGCAGCGCTTAGCTTTGTTTGCGAACCTCCGGTGGTAGAAACACAAAGAGCTCCCCCGCCGAGTTCGCGCGCCAACAGCTGAAACCGCCGCTGGCTCCTCCATCTCCACCGTCTGCTCCGGCTCCACCGATGTACTCTGCACCGTGAACCGTCTGGTCGCCAGCAGGACCCGGTCCGCCTCCTCCGCCAAACCCCGGTAATCACCGGTAGATAAACAAGGGGAGTTGGCCAAAGTAGCCCTCACTTGCGACGGAAGCTGGCGCAGGAAAATGTGAGGGAAAAGGAAACCCCCGTCGTCTGAACCAAGTAGCGACAGCATTCTGTCCATCATGTTCACAGCCGTGCCGTCACCCAAACCCGGCAGCGATAGCAGTTTATCAGCCCTCTCAGTTGAAGTCAAAGTGTACCTTCGAAGCAGAAACTCTTTGAGGGCGCCATATTTGTCCACGTGCGGCGGTGCGCGCAGCAGCGGCATGGCTTTGCGGGTTGACTGCATATCCAGAGCCGACACGACCAAGAAGTACCTGGTTTCATCTGCGTTCACGCCTCGGAGGCGAAAGAGTGCCTCGATGTGCTGGAACCACGAAACCGGGTCACTCTGACTGGTGTCTTTCTCCCGTTCAGCCCCCTGGTACACTGATGAGCTGCGCAGGATGAAGGCAACTGGCCGTGCTATCGAGAGACGTGTAAAATCATCTGGTCTCTCGGTACATAAGCAAGCGTACAAAGAACATCAGAAAGCGTACGCCTATTCTCTTAAAGAAGCACGCTCCAAATATTACTCCAACATCATCAACACCTGCCCTGGAAACTCTAAACAGCTCTTCTCCACAATAACTCATCTGCTTAATCCCATTAAACAAAATCATGAGGACTCTGTTCAAAAATGCGACCTGTTCCTCTCATCATTTAAAAACAAAGTCAACACTATCAGATCCCAGCTCCACAACCTCCCTGACCTTAGTGTGCCATCTACCCATCTGCTTTCTGGGACCCTGAGCAGCTTTGATGAAGTTGTTCAGAGTGAGGTAGAGACCATCCTCAAGAAAATGAAGCCTTCATCCTGCGCCCTGGATCCCTTCCCCTCATCTCTCATAAAATCCAATCACTCTGCAATTAGCCCATTAATCACACAAATAATAAATCAGTCTCTACAATCTGGTCATGTTCCACTGCCTCTAAAAACTGCCATCATTAGGCCTCTTCTGAAAAAATCTAATTTGGATCCCGACATTTTTTCAAATTACCGGCCAATTTCCCACCTCCCATTTCTGTCCAAAGTGCTGGAGAAAGCAGTTGCTGCTCAGCTGCAGGAACACCTACAGCAACACTCTCTGTATGAGAAGTTCCAGTCTGGATTCAGAGCAGCTCACAGTACTGAGACTGCATTGCTGAGAGTAACGAATGATGTCCTCATGGCTGCTGACACTGGTTCTCCCTCCATCCTTGTCCTCCTTGACCTCACTGCAGCCTTCGACACTGTGGACCATAGTATCCTCCTCCACCGTCTTCATGTGGAGGTCGGTCTCTGTGACACTGTCCTGGACTGGTTCAGATCTTTCCTCTCCAATAGGCTGGAATGTGTCAGTCTTGGCAATGCCACTTCCCAGACAGTCGGTGTCTCCTGTGGTGTACCTCAGGGGTCAGTTCTGGGCCCCCTGCTGTTTTCCCTTTACATGCTGCCTTTGGGTCAAATTATTAATCAGTTCAACATTTCCTTTCACTGCTATGCCGACGACACACAACTTTACATCAGGACTGGAGCATCATCATCATCCCTATCTCCATCTTCACTCACTGCTCTCACTGCACTCACTGCTCTCTCTGCCTGCCTGGAGGAAATAAAGGCATGGATGAATCAAAACTTTCTTCAACTGAACTGCTCCAAAACCGAGGCCATATTGATTGGCACCCCTCACCAGGTACAAACATCAACTTTAACCACAATCTCCTTCTCTGGTCAAGACATCCCCCTCTCCACCTCTGTTACAAATCTTGGAATAAAAATGGACTCTCATCTCACATTTGAAAATCACATTAAGCATCTGTTTAAAACCTGCTTCTTCCATCTTCGAAACATCTCCAGACTTCGCCCATCTCTGACTTTTTCTGATGCTGAGAAACTCGTCCATGCCTTTGTCTCCTCCAGGCTCGACTACTGCAACTCCCTGTTTATTGGTATCCCTGGCAAAAACATTCAGAAGCTTCAATATATTCAAAACAGTGCAGCTAGGATTCTGTTGAGAGTTCGCAAATTTGATCATATTACACCCATTCTCCATAACCTCCATTGGCTTCCTGTCACCTACAGAATTCAATATAAAACTGCTCTCATTACCCATCAATGCTTGCACGGCACTTCACCTGACTATCTAAAGGACATTCTTGCACCATATTCATCCACCCGGTCTCTACGGTCACAGAACAGTAATTTACTTCATATTCCTCGGACCAAATTGAGGACCATGGGAGACCGAGCATTCTGTGTGGCTGCCCCCCGCCTGTGGAACTCCCTCCCTGATGACCTGAGAGCTCCACAGTCACTGGTTGACTTTAAAAGCGGCATTAAGACTTTTCTTTTTAAGCAAGCCTATTCTGCTTTCACATGATTTTATCTTTGATCTTAGCTGATATCTTTATTGATTTTACTTGATTTTATCACTTGTTTTATTTTATTTATTTTTTAAGCAAGCCTAAACATACATGATTTTATCTTTGATCTTAGTCGATATTATTGTTGATTTTATTTGATTTTATCACTTGTTTTATTTTTATCTTTACCTTGTTACACATTGTAGCACTTTGAGATTTTTATTAATGAAAAGTGCATTACAAATTGAATTCATTATTATTATTATTATTATTACTCTGCCAGAACTCCGGGAGCTTAACACTCGCTGCGGGAGCAAAGTCGGCTGGGTTCGGCTGCAACAGCTGGGCAGACGTCGCGGCGGCAGGGTCCGAAGAAGAAACAACATCCTCGTTTGGTTCTGACATATTTCACGTCAGGTCACCAACTGTAGCGTGTGAAGAAGGAGAAACAAACTGATCTGCAAGCAGTTGCCTTTAATCCTTCGAGCGTCAAAACCAGTTACAGAATGAATGAATGAACACACGAACACTTCTTCTTCATCACCTGGTAAAACCTGGGGAGCACCTCGCTGGCTCCTCCTACTGGGTGAGAGAGAGATGAGGCCACATGCCTCACCAACACACCACACCTCCACCTCTCCAAGTTCTCTTCCACCTGTTCCCTGTTCTCACCACAGATCACAATGTCATCTGCAAACATTGTACTGTAGTCCACAGGGATTCCTGCCTGACCTCATCTGTTAGTCGGTCCATCACTAGAGCAAACAAGAAGGGGCTCAGAGCTGATCCTTGATGCACTCCCACCTCCACCTTGAAGCTGTCACCCCTACACCACATCTCACACTGTCCTGCTGTCCTCATACATGTCCTGTACCAGTCACTGGTACAGGACCCACTAACTAAGTAACCACTAAGCTTCAGTGACCGTTGGCTGAATTTGTGAAAATACAGCAAGTTGTTACAGTAAAAACATAAACAGTTTTTTTGGTTGTTTTAAAGATTCAAGAATATATATATTTTTAAATGCTATTAATTTAAAAAATTACAAAAACTGTTAAAAATAAGGCTTTGTTTTTAATGTCTAGCTAGCTAATTAATAAAACCGTCCATCTCAGACGTTACAACAGTAAACAGGATGAAATTAGCACGATTCCTACAGCTCAATAAATAAACCCAATAAATGCGTAAACTTACCATGTTTTTCAAAGTTTGACTTTTATATCTGTTTACGGGGTTTTATTACATTAAAAAAAAACGGAATTAAAAGAAAAAGCCGTTTACAAATGTAGTTTTTAGTTGCTAGCTAAAACTGCCAGTTAGCTATGATCCGTCTCTATGGTAACAACGACTGTGTACTCACTACGTCTTTTATCCGACGTAAACGGTTTCATTTACGTTTCTTCCTGCCCTTTTTCCAAGTGACTAGTTCTTTTAATATCGACTCATCATTTCGGGTCACAAAACAGCGGAGCCGTTGTTTTTTTGTAGGTAAGTGTTTTTTTTAAAATGTCTAGCTAATTAATAAAACCGTCCGTCTCAGACGGTTACAACAGTAAACATGATGAAATCATCACGATTCCTAAAAACTCATTAAATAAACACAATAAATGCATAAACTTACCATGTTTTTCAATGTTTGACTTTTATGTCCGTTTAAGGGGTATAATTACATAAAAAACAGAATTAAAAGAAAAAGCCGTTTTTAGTTGCTAGCTAAAACTGCTAGTTAGCCATCCGTCTCCATGGTAACAACGACTGTGTACTCACGTCTTTTATCTGACGTAAACGGGTTCATTTACGTTTCTTCCTGCCCTTTTTCCAAGTGACTAGTTCTTTTAATATCGACTCATCATTTCGGGTCACAAAACAGCGGAGCCGTTGTTTTTTGTAGGTTAGTGTTTTTTTTTTTTTTTTTTTTTTTTGAGTTAGAGGGCTGTACAGCACCGTGAAGTGTTTCACGCTCGTGACGCACCGGGCGAGCAGACCTGCAGTGAAACTGGATCCACACATAGGCGTAATTTACACGGGGGTTAGGGGGGTTTTGACCCCCCCAATAATTTGATCCGGTCATTTAACCCCCCCAATAAAATGAAATCATTTCGTCATTATACATATCTTACATCAATAATTGATTTTCTTTATTCATTCAAATTTTTTAGTAAAATTGCTGCATGTTTTTAACAAACTCCCTGAGGACTGACCCCCTCCCCTGCAAATAATTTGGTATCACCCATCTCACCGGCTACAGGAAGTCACGTGAGTCACGGAGCTGCTCATGAAGTTGCCCAGAAGTTTCTACATGCATGTGTTCGAAAAAGGCCTCCTTTGGTCGGACTGACTCTGTCGCTGCCCGCCCCTTGCTATGGATGTAGCTGCTATTAGCTGTGAGGTTCGCTGTTTTTGTTTGCAAGATACCACTCATAAACCACACCGCGGATTTTTAAATCAAGCTGATTTCACATTTGGTTCAGCTCAGGAGCCCGTCTGCTGTAGTGAGGTAAGAAATATATTTTTTAAGCGTTTATTTAACTAAATTTAAAGAAACAAAGCTCCGGTTTGACCCGCCTGGCGCCTGCATAAAATTCAGCGAACTTTTTTTTTTTAAATCCAGCTGATTTGAACATTTCGTCAAACTCAGGAGTACGTCTACTATCACCCATAAGTCAGCGAAGAAATACTGTATATTTTTAAGCGTTTATTTAGCTAAATTTAATGAAAGAAAGCGTCCGGTTTGACCCGCCTGGCGCCTGCATAAAAATCTGCGAACTTTTTTTTTTAAATCCAGCCGATTTGAACATTTAGTTAAACTCAAGAACACGTCTTCTATAAAGTCAGCTTAGTAATATATTTTTTCTCGCAAAGAAATAATTGTTTTTACCGTGTTTCTTTGTGAAGTTCTTCGTACTAGCTGGGTCCTGTCGCCGCCATCTTGATCAGGACAAAGCTGACGCGTCGCGTGGAGATGACGCGTATACAGCAAGAGAAATTGAATATGATGTCCCATTAAGTAAAGCAGAAATAAAAATAATTGTTAAAGATAAAATAAATGATATGTGGCAGGAGAGGTGGGATTTAGAGGAAAGAGGAAGACATTTACATAACATACAGAAGGAGGTACTCCTAAGTGACGATAGTAGTTTAATGTCTAGGAGAGAGGAAGTATGGATTAAGTTGAGGATTGGGCACACTACATTAAATAGTGGTCTAAAGATAATAGGAAAACATCCATCAGGTGACTGCTCTAATTGTGGGGTACTGGAAGGAGTGGAACATGTGTTGATTTATTGTAAGAAATATAATAAAGAGAGGAAGGCACTGGAAAGGGTAATGGGGAGTTCGGTGACAATGGTTACTTTATTGAAGAAAAATCAGTCACAGGTTATAACTAAAGCATTTGTTAAATATTTGAAAGTTACAAAATTAGCTGAAAGGATTTAATTTTATTTTAATTAATTAATTAATTAATTTATTTATTTATTTTTTGTTGAAAGTAGACTCTTGAATTACATCTCCGTCCAGTTGATGGCGGTAATGCACTGAGTTTGTAAACTGCCAGTAAACACCATCGAAGAAGAAGAAGAAGAAGAGATGACGCGTATTAAACACTGAAGCGTATAGTGGACAATTTTTTCGTGTTTATTGTTAATCACAACCCCCCCAATGTTAGACCTAAAGTTACGCCCCTGGATCCACAGAGGAACCGAGGACCAGATGGCCTCTGCTGGAAGTCGTTTTCTGAAGGTGAGTGGGTGAGATTGTAGTTTAAGGCCCTAATTTATGACACTAAAATCACCAGTTGGGTTTGTAAACGCTCATCTTGGACCACTGCTCAACTGCCTTTCAAAATAAAGGCATCACTGTGAGAACAGAGGATCGACTGAATGAAGAAAGAGTTTAGCATAAACTTGGTTTAATTTAAATAAGTTATCGTTGAACATTGATAAAACTAATTATTTGTTTGTTTGTTTGTTTATTAATTTTATAGTTCAAAATACACAACAATAATACGTACAATAGAAAAGAAAAGATAGCCTATATAAAATGAAAGGCGGCAGAAGAAGAAAACAATCTTATTTTATCTGCCCCTTAACTCTCCAATAAACAATTCATACAACCAACTCATTTAATTTCCAAAATAATGAACAACTTAATTTTTTCACCTCCTGTATCTCTTACAATTTCTAAATTCCAACTCATTTAAATATATGTTTTTAACCGTTTAAACTTAATCATTCTTTTGAATACAACCATTGATTGAACCACTTTAATATCTGACTCCAATTCATTCCATAACCCAATTCCTTGAACTGTGGGAGATCTTCCCCTCGAACTAGTCCTAAAATGTGGCTTCACAAATACATTTGTCCCCTTGAGATTGTAACTACTTGTTCTTCTAACAAAATACTTCTGAATATTTGAAGGAAGTGCATTATTCTGTGCTTTATACAAAACTAACAAATTATAATCAACTAAATCATAAAACTTCAACAGTTTCATTCGATAAAACAAAATGCTTGAAGGATGATGGAAATTCTTTCTGGTGATAATTCTAACAACTCTTTTCTGCAATATAAAGATAGGTATTGTAATTGATTTACACGCCGTACCCCAAACGCTAACACCATAAATTAAATGTGGCACAATAAACGTATTATACAACAAATAAAGTGCCTTATCATTTAATAAATATCTAACTCTTGTAAAATATCGCAATAGACCTAGATATTTTTGCTTTAACTGAACTTACCGGTATATGTTGTTTCCAAGACAATTTATCATCAACGATGATGCCCAAGAACCTCACCTCATGAACTCTCTGAATCTCAGATCCTTCAATTAAGAATGGTACGTCAATTGATTTATTTTCATCACTAAATATCATGTAACTAGTTTTATTCAAATTCAACGTTAATTTATTAACTTTAAACCAAGTCTGAAATTTTTCAAGTTCTGTTATCATTAATTTTAAAGTTTGTTCAATATTGTTACCACAACCAAAAAAAGTGATGTCATCAGCAAAAATAATGCACTTAAGGAGTCCAGAGACCTGTACGAAATCATTTATATATCATATTAATTATATGATTTTATATGATTTTTAGTTAAAAAAAAAAGATAACTACTGATGTTGTTCCTTTCAAAATTGATAGTGTTGAAATATGTAGAGTGAGTGAAATTAAGTTTTTGGGTGTAATCATTGACGATAAACTGTCATGGAAACAGTACATAAATTCTGTTAAAACTAAAATATCCAAATCCACAGCAGTATTATATAAAGTAAAAGATTTATTGACTGATAAAGCTTTGTATTTGCTGTATAACACAATTATAGTACCACATTTAATTTATTGTGTTGATGTTTGGGGAACAGCTTGCAAAACTATAACAAAGCCTTTTTTATCCTACAAAAAAGAGCTATAAGAATTATAACAAGAATGCATTATTGTAACCCTACAAGTATATTATTTTGTAAATTGAAACTACTGAGTGCACTTATTATATGATCTGGTGGAATATATATTTTTTTATTAATGTATAAAGCACAAAAACACACTACCTTCAAATATTCAAAAGCATTTTGTAAAAAAGGAAAAGTTGTTATAATCTCAAGGGAACAGACATTTTTGTTAAACCTAAGCATAGAACTTGTTTAAAGGGTCAGTTTACTTTAATACATGGAATGGATTTATGGAATAGTTTGGAAAATGATGTCAAAAAAGCTGTCTATGTCTTTATTTAAGGAAATGATTAGGAAGAAATTCCTAAAAAGATATATACCGTATATGTAAATGTTAAAATACTAAATGTACCGGTACTATAAATCGGCAAATTGTTATGAGTTATTAATTTTGTTCATGGATACTCATTGTTTGAACTGATTGTTTGAATGGATTTTTGTTTTAAGAAGGGGCAGATATATAAGAATTTTATTCTTCTTCTGCTTCCTTTCATTTTAAATCTGTTTTTTTCTCCATATACAGTACTCTGTAAAGTCTTTTTTGTGTTTTATATTTAAAATGAATAAAATAAATTGGGATGAGGATCAGTTCCTCCAAATCCAAGGCCATGGTCTTGAGCCGGAAAAGGGTAGCATGCCCTCTCCGGGTCGGGGAGGAGGTCCTGCCCCAAGTGGAGGAGTTTAAGTATCTCGGGATCTTGTTCACGAATGAGGGAAAACTGGAGCGTGAGATCGATAGGCGGATAGGTGCAGCGTCCGCAGTGAAGCGGGCGCTGTACCGGTCTGTCGTGGTGAAGAGAGAGCTGAGTCGAAAGGCAAAGCTCTCAATTTACCGATCGATCTACGTTCCCACCCTCATCTATGGTCATGAGCTTTGGGTTATGACCGAAAGAACAAGATCTCGGATACAAGCGGCTGAAATGAGTTTTCTCCGCAGGGTGGCTGGACTCTCCCTTAGAGATAGGGTGAGAAGCTCAGTCATCCGGGAGGGACTCGGAGTAGAGCCGCTGCTTCTCCACATCGAGAGGAGCCAGTTGAGGTGGCTCGGGCATCTGGTTAGGATGCCTCCTGGACGCCTCCCTGGTGAGGTGTTCCGGGCATGTCCCACCGGGAGGAGACCCAGAGGAAGACCCAGGACACGCTGGAGGGACTATGTTTCTCGGCTGGCCTGGGAACGCCTTGGGATTCCCCCAGAGGAGCTGCTCCAAGTGGCTGGGGAGAGGGAAGTCTGGGCCTCCCTACTTAGGCTGCTACCCCCGCGACCCGACCCCGGATAAGCGGAAGACAATGGATGGATGGATGGAAAATTAAAGCCAGGGTGTTTGTATGTTATTTTTAATAAATCACTCATATTTGACTTTTCCCCTTCGCAGATAAAAGCTTGAACCTGACCCATGGAGAAATATGACAAACTGGCCAAGATTGGAGAGGGTTCCTATGGTGTGGTGTTCAAATGCAGGCACAGGGACACGGGTCAGATCGTGGCCATCAAGAAGTTTGTGGAGTCTGAGGACGACCCGATCATTAAGAAGATTGCACAGAGGGAAATACGTATGCTGAAGGTGAGAAGTCTTCAAACTGCACCATGCAGAGTGTGCATTAATTCAGATTAACATATTTATAACAGGAACTCGTATGAAGATAAAGATCCAAACCAATATCTAAATATGCAGACAGCAGGCTTATCAATGGTCAGAGTGGAGGTAAAAAACTCATGTGGGTCCACCCCACTTTTGGAGAGAAAGAGGAACGTGTGTGTGCTGGGTGAGTGTGGTCCTTCATGATGCAGGTGGCCCTCTTTCTGCATCTGGAGGTGTAGATGTGATGGTGGGGAGACTGACTCCAACAGACTTCTGTGCAGCCTTCACCACTCTCTGCAAAACTTTTCTTTAATATAAAATAGTCGTTTAAGGTCAGTCTGGCAAATAAAAGGTTATTTGAAGTTATTTTATACTGTGCAAAGTGCTATAATTTCTAAAATATCAATTTTTGAATGTATAAAGGTATATAAGAGCAAAAACACAAGAGTTGTTACATTAGAGCATAATTTATGGGCTTTTATCTGACTACAGGTGGTTGAGCCGCATGATTTGTAGTAAAACGGGAGAGCTGGACAAACAGAATCAACAGAATCAACAAAAAGCGTAAATTATTTTTCACATTTGATCAGTTCAGCATCACATTTATCACAGGTCAGTTGTTACATCCTGTCATGGTTCTAAATGTAAACCGGCTTAGCGCGTTCAAATCACAGAAACTTTATTTTACTATAACCTTGCGAAATAATGAAATCTACAGTTATGATAAATTACAAACTTGTGAAACGGACGGTTTCCCAGAGAGAACATCGTGAGTTTTTAAGGAAAAAAATAAACGTGAGACGAAGACACACTTTTGCTACAGTCTTGGGCGAATAAATAAAATTATTTTTAAGAGTTTGTTTTGTCTGACTCCAGGAAGTAAAGCAGTGGAAACAGGCTGCACGTTCACGCGGCGCCGAACACTTTTTCATACAACACCTGTCCTGCAGCAGCACGGAGCAAAGTGAGCTCACCTCAGCTGGGTTGACCTGAAGCTTTACCTCATTAACCAGCTGTCTTCCTTGTACCTTTTTTAAAAACGCTGGTTCTTGCCTGCTAAATCCCCCAAGTCTGAAGAATCATGTCAAATTAAATTTTGACAAGAGACTTCTCAGTTTTGAGGCGTTCCTGTTCCAGTTGTGGTCCTGGAGGCCCCACTATCCCGCAGAGGTTTCTCTGCTCCAACACCTGATTTGAATCAGTGATTCACAGATTTCTGCAGAGAGAGGTGATTCATTCAAACAGTATTCATCCAGGTTAGGACTCATTTACAAGAGAGACCTGTTTTAGACAGACAACACATAAAGTACAGACAACAACAAACTGTAATTAAAATAAAAGTAGTGTTGTAACTTCTGCCTCAACTTTAACATCACTCTCTCTCCATCCCCACTCATTAGTAATCTCGGTATTCTTCTCGACTCCACTCTTTCATTCAAATCACACGTCAAACAGATAACTCAGACTCACTGCATTCTTCCATCTCAGAAACACAGCACGACTCCGCCCATCACTCACTTTGTCCACTGCTGAAGTCCTAATCCATGCCTTTGTCACATCCAGAATCGACTATTGCGATAGCATTTTGTGTGTTGCACCATCAAGGACTCTCAACAAACTGTAATATATTCAAATCTCTGCTGCTCACCTTCTCACCCGTGAACATGTCCTGCAGACGGGGCTTCCCGTCACTCAGCGCATCTATGTCAAGATCCTCCTCATCACATTCAAAGCCCTCCATAGTCTGGCCCCTCCACACCTGACCCACCTCCATCACCACAGTCCTTCTCGTTCCCTCCGCTCCTCCGATGCCAACCTTCTGTCTCTCCCCTGTAGGACCAAGCTTCGAACCTGGGGAGGCAGAGCAGTCTCCAGAATCATTCAAACTTTGTTTTATTTTATTTTTTACAGCAGCTGAAACATGTGAACTTGGTCAACCTGCTGGAGGTCTTCAGGAGGAAAAGACGGCTTCATCTGGTGTTCGAGTTCTGCGAACAGACGGTCCTCAACGAGCTGGACAAACACCCCCGCGGGTACGTCTGAGCAGCCTGGTGCCCACAAACATCATCCAGGTCCATCGTTAAAACAAGCACAGCGCTCTGATTACCGTATTTTCCACCTGATAAGTCTCACCTTTCTATAAGTCGCTTTGTCCAATTATTGGCAATAAATTGGAAAAATCCATAAACATGTCGCACCTTTATTTAAGTCGCATCTATTATGCGTCACCGCTACGCGACGCGTCAGCGCGTCATTTGCCCTGCTGAAAATGGCGGCCACAGGAGCGAGCGCGCACGGAAGGACTTTTAAGATTAACACGGTAAAAACAATTATTTGTTTGCTGAAAATTATAGAAAAGATGTGTCTTAGCTTAACTTTTCCTTAATAAATAAACGCAATTGTCAAATCAGCTTGATTTAAAAAGTAGTTTCGCCATGTGCACACGCACGGCTGGGACAGCTTTATTTCTTTAAAATTTAGCTAAATAAATGCTTAAAAATATATATTTCTTAGCTGACATTATAGCACAAGGGTTCCTGAGCTTAACCGTTCCTTAATAAATTCACGAAATGGTCAAATCAGCTGGATTTAAATTGTTTCGCTTTGACGTCTTCCAAACCGTCGCATGCGCTGCGAAAATAAATTATAAATAAGTCAAATTTTAGCTCAAAAATCTCATGCAGCTAACAGTTTGTAAATGACCACCAAGTAATTACTTTCTGTAAGTTTAAAGAAAATCTGCTGTGTGGTTTATGAGCTTTTTTCCAAAATAGTACCAACCTATCTAGGGATTGGACAATGCGACCTATACACAGGTGCGACCTATACACCAGAAAATACGGTACCCGTTAAAAACACGGAGCTACAAGCTAACTACTAAACATCTACGTTGCTA
>JBBPBX010069756.1:0-18770 GCA_038048925.1 Garcialebias charrua
GCCGGGAGCTGCTAGCTTTTGAGGACCGTTTGTCCGATCAGAGGTTGCCTCATACAGATAAATTATCTGGAAACACTCGGTGAACTTTGTGTATGTGTCTGCGATCGCTCCCAAAGCGCCGCATGCAACGAGCGGAGCTAAGCGGGCGGAGGAGGAACGAGCTAACATTAGCCTCGGATTCGGGTGGGCTAATGCTAACAGGTGCAGCAAATGGCGGCGCGCGCATACGGCTTTCGGTAAGTTATCTTAAGCTAGCACTAGCCATTTCTAAAGTGCATGAAATGCTAACGTAAACCCTTTGGAGGGCGGAGTTAATGTAAACAGATTTTTGAAGGGCGTGGCCTTCAGAGCTCATTATCATAAACCGGTCGTTCTGAACGGAAGTGAGAAAAGGCAGAACTAGAAAGGGGATATTTTATTATCTAAGAATTATTTTGTGTATTAAATTGAATGAACATGGTCTGGATAGCCCACAGACATACCATAAAAATTTATGAAACCAATATTTGGTCTCCTTTAATACTTTCAAAAAGAGTTTGTACAAAGACAGCACAGCTTTGAAATCAGATTAAGATGTTTGTCACTAAAACTCCACAGCAGGAGAGGAGTGGGACGATCAGGACCAGTGGACAGCCTTTACTGGTTAACATGGTCGAGTGAAGACGTTGAAGGTTGGACTTTAAGGTTCAAGAGACTAATGTGAACCTCAAATATTAGATGAAGAACTGAAGTCTTTATGTTTGGTAAACCTCACAATTCCTCCTCACAGTCTGAAGCTGCTGATCCAGAGGGATGAATAATTAGCTTCTATATCTCGTTACATAAAACACTAAAATATATATTTTTAAACATCAGACTTTAGCTTTTCATTAATTAACGAGGGGCTCATTTCTTCCACTGACCTAAATATAGAGAATTTTATCAAAATTATTAAAAGATTTATAGAAACATTTTTTAAATGTGAGTTTATAACCGAAGTCAGAGTTGTGATGCTGTAAAAAATGTGCTGACCTTTCATTTCTGCTGTTTGCATTCAGAGCTAACAGAACAAATGAATGTGGCTTTCAGTTTCTGCTGCAGTGTTTCACTTTCTGTCTGTTGTGTGGAACATCATGTAGAGTTTAAGATGTTCCCCAAGACAAACTGTTTTACAAAAAAGCCTGAAGCTGCAAAGAATAAAACATTAAACCTGCAGCTGACAAAACAACTCTGTTTTTTCTGTTTTCCAAAATGCTCTGAATGAATCAATAACTGGTTTTTATTGGAAGGACTTTTAAAGACTGAAATGAATCTGACCAGAATGGTTCTCAGCTTGATGATGGTGTAGGAGTTCTGATTAGAACGTGAAGGAGACTCATCCTGATGAAGATGAAGACCTTCTTGGCTGTGATGGCTGATGTGTCAGCCACATGAAGATGACATCACAGCTCTCTGAAGGCCGGCCTCAGCATCACTGGGCGGTGATGTTCCTGGCAGTGCTGGCAGCGTTCCCAGCTCTCTGCTTCTTCATTTGATATTTCTCGTGTCGCAGCTCGCTCTGATGTTCTGTTGGGCCAGAGGAGGAGGCAGGTCTGTGTGATTAAAAAGGTCAGCAGAGCCTCTTCTCTCAGGGGTAACATCCAGGTCGAGGACAGAATGATGCCTTAAAGCTGCTGTATGTAAGTTTTCTAAAAATATATTTTTAACATATTTCTTCACTCTGTCACTATCTCCTGACAGACTGATGTTAGACAAGTAATCTCTGAAAAAAACTATAGTCCTCTGGCTTCTCCGGTGGTACTACAAGCATTTCTAAAAACCCACAGTGACCCGCCGTTAACCAGCCAATAAAAACAGAGTTTGGTTCATGAACGAGCTTCTCACGCCCATCCCCCGCCTGTCCCAACCCCGCCTGGCCAGTCACGAGACAGGCCATGCTGTGGAGGAGGAGCTAAGGAGGGTGAGTTGCAGGTCAGCCAGAGCAAGGGGGAGGGACCAGAAAGGTGTCTCTGTTCAACATTTTTCTAAGTTCCAGCGTTTTCCAAAAACTACATACTGCAGCTTTAAAGAGTGAGATGTTAGATTTACAGCAAGTGAACAGATTCTGAAAGTTATGTCCTCCAGATCTGCAGAGACTAGAGAACAATGTACAGTATGTCCTGAATTATTTCATTTATTGGGGATTTGTATTTTCTGTTTCTGCAGAAGATCCTGACGCCTGTTTTAAAAGGAAGCGGAGTGTTTTCAGTAAAAACGCTGCAGATCAGCCTCTGATTGGCTGCTGCGTTCACACACGGCCTCTGATTGGCTGCTGTGTTCAAACACAGCCTCTGATTGGCTGCTACGTTCACACACGGCCTCTGATTGGCTGCTGCGTTCAAACACAGCCTCTGATTGGCTACAACGTTCAAACACAGCCTCTGATTGGCTGCTGCGTTCAAACACAGCCTCTGATTGGCTACAACGTTCAAACACAGCCTCTGATTGACTGCTGCGTTCACACAGGGCCTCTGGTTGGCTGATGCGTTCAAACACAGCTTCTGATTGGCTGCTGCTTTCACACACGGCCTCTGATTGGCTGCTGCGTTCAAATACAGCCTCTGATTGGCTGCTGTATTCAAACACAGCCTCTGATTGGCTGCTGCATTCACACATGGCCTCTGATTGGCTGCTGCATTCAAATACAGCCTCTGATTGGCTGCTGTATTCAAACACAGCCTCTGATTGGCTGCTGCATTCAAACACAGCCTCTGATTGGCTGCTGCTTTCACACATGGCCTCTGATTGGCTGCTGCATTCAAATACAGCCTCTGATTGGCTGCTGTATTCAAACACAGCCTCTGATTGGCTGCTGCTTTCACACATGGCCTCTGATTGGCTGCTGCATTCAAATACAGCCTCTGATTGGCTGCTGTATTCAAACACAGCCTCTGATTGGCTGCTGCATTCAAACACAGCCTCTGATTGGCTACAACGTTCAAACACAGCCTCTGATTGGTTACAACATTCAAACACAGCCTCTGATTGGCTACAACGTTCAAACACAGCCTCTGATTGGCTACAACGTTCAAACACAGCCTCTGATTGGCTACAACGTTCAAACACAGCCTCTGATTGGCTACAACGTTCAAACACAGCCTCTGATTGGCTTACAACATTCAAACACAGCCTCTGATTGGCTGCAGCATTCAAACACAGCCTCTGATTGGCTACAACGTTCAAACACAGCCTCTGATTGGCTACAACGTTCAAACACAGCCTCTGATTGGCTACAACGTTAAAACACAGCCTCTGATTGGCTGCTACGTTCAAACACAGCCTCTGATGCTCCTCTCCTCCTTAAGTTTTCCTCCTCCCTGCTTTTGCATTTTTGTCTCGTCTGTAACTCTTCAGTGCTCACTCGAACCAATTTGAAAGTTCCAGCGTTTTCCAAAAACTACATACTGCAGCTTTAAAGAGTGAGATGTTAGATTTACAGCAAGTGAACAGATTCTGAAAGTTATGTCCTCCAGATCTGCAGAGACTAGAGAACAATGTATGTCCTGAATTATTTCATTTATTGGGGATTTGTATTTTCTGTTTCTGCAGAAGATCCTGACGCCTGTTTTAAAAGGAAGCGGAGTGTTTTCAGTAAAAACGCTGCAGATCAGCCTCTGATTGGCTGCTGCGTTCACACACGGCCTCTGATTGGCTGCTGTGTTCAAACACAGCCTCTGATTGGCTGCTACGTTCACACACGGCCTCTGATTGGCTGCTGCGTTCACACACGGCCTCTGATTGGCTGCTGCGTTCAAACACAGCCTCTGATTGGCTGCTGCGTTCAAACACAGCCTCTGATTGGCTGCTGTGTTCAAACACAGCCTCTGATTGGCTGCTGTGTTCAAACACAGCCTCTGATTGGCTGCTGCGTTCAAACACAGCCTCTGATTGGCTGCTGTGTTCAAACACAGCCTCTGATTGGCTACAACGTTCAAACACAGCCTCTGGTTGGCTGATGCGTTCAAACACAGCTTCTGATTGGCTGCTGCGTTCAAACACAGCCTCTGATTGGCTGCTGTGTTCAAACACAGCCTCTGATTGGCTGCTGTGTTCAAACACAGCCTCTGATTGGCTGCTGCGTTCAAACACAGCCTCTGATTGGCTGCTGCCTTCAAACACAGGGCCTCTGATTGGCTGCTGCTTTCACACACGGCCTCTGATTGGCTGCTGCGTTCAAACACAGCCTCTGATTGGCTGCTGCGTTCAAACACAGCCTCTGATTGGCTGCTGTGTTCAAACACAGCCTCTGATTGGCTGCTGTGTTCAAACACAGCCTCTGATTGGCTGCTGCGTTCAAACACAGCCTCTGATTGGCTGCTGTGTTCAAACACAGCCTCTGATTGGCTACAACGTTCAAACACAGCCTCTGATTCTGCTGCGTTCACACAGGGCCTCTGGTTGGCTGATGCGTTCAAACACAGCTTCTGATTGGCTGCTGCGTTCAAACACAGCCTCTGATTGGCTGCTGTGTTCAAACACAGCCTCTGATTGGCTGCTGTGTTCAAACACAGCCTCTGATTGGCTGCTGCGTTCAAACACAGCCTCTGATTGGCTGCTGCCTTCAAACACAGGGCCTCTGATTGGCTGCTGCGTTCAAACACAGCCTCTGATTGGCTGCTGCGTTCAAACACAGCCTCTGATTGGCTGCTGCGTTCAAACACAGCCTCTGATTGGCTGCTGCGTTCAAACACAGCCTCTGATTGGCTGCTGCGTTCAAACACAGCCTCTGATTGGCTGCTGCGTTCAAACACAGCCTCTGATTGGCTGCTGTGTTCAAACACAGCCTCTGATTGGCTGCTGTGTTCAAACACAGCCTCTGATTGGCTGCTGCGTTCAAACACAGCCTCTGATTGGCTGCTGTGTTCAAACACAGCCTCTGATTGGCTACAACGTTCAAACACAGCCTCTGATTGACTGCTGCGTTCACACAGGGCCTCTGGTTGGCTGATGCGTTCAAACACAGCTTCTGATTGGCTGCTGCTTCAAACACAGGCCTCTGATTGGCTGCTGCTTTCACACACGGCCTCTGATTGGCTGCTGCGTTCAAATACAGCCTCTGATTGGCTGCTGTATTCAAACACAGCCTCTGATTGGCTGCTGCATTCACACATGGCCTCTGATTGGCTGCTGCATTCAAATACAGCCTCTGATTGGCTGCTGTATTCAAACACAGCCTCTGATTGGCTGCTGCATTCAAACACAGCCTCTGATTGGCTGCTGCTTTCACACATGGCCTCTGATTGGCTGCTGCATTCAAATACAGCCTCTGATTGGCTGCTGTATTCAAACACAGCCTCTGATTGGCTGCTGCTTTCACACATGGCCTCTGATTGGCTGCTGCATTCAAACACAGCCTCTGATTGGCTACAACATTCAAACACAGCCTCTGATTGGCTACAACATTCAAACACAGCCTCTGATTGGCTACAACGTTCAAACACAGCCTCTGATTGGCTACAACATTCAAACACAGCCTCTGATTGGCTACAACGTTCAAACACAGCCTCTGATTGGCTACAACGTTCAAACACAGCCTCTGATTGGCTACAACGTTCAAACACAGCCTCTGATTGGCTACAACGTTCAAACACAGCCTCTGATTGGCTACAACGTTCAAACACAGCCTCTGATTGGCTACAACGTTCAAACACAGCCTCTGATTGGTTACAACATTCA
Source organism: Garcialebias charrua (assembly GCA_038048925.1). NCBI lineage: Eukaryota > Metazoa > Chordata > Actinopteri > Cyprinodontiformes > Rivulidae > Garcialebias > Garcialebias charrua. Next base: position 5,695 of record JBBPBX010069756.1, read on the forward strand.
AACACAGCCTCTGATTGGCTGCAGCATTCAAACACAGCCTCTGATTGGCTGCAACGTTCAAACACAGCCTCTGATTGGCTACAACGTTCAAACACAGCCTCTGATTGGCTACAACGTTCAAACACAGCCTCTGATTGGCTACAACGTTAAAACACAGCCTCTGATTGGCTGCTACGTTCAAACACAGCCTCTGATGCTCCTCTCCTCCTTAAGTTTTCCTCCTCCCTGCTTTTGCATTTTTGTCTCGTCTGTAACTCTTCAGTGCTCACTCGAACCAATTTGAAAATGGATTTATTTGCGTGGGCTGTTTCCTCTATCGATAAAATTTTTTCCACAAAGCGCACCGGACCAGGAGAGCCGGCTTGCCCCTTCGACACGCATGCGGTGGGATACATTATCGACTCGTGGAGCGAGTGGAAGCCAATGTGTCTGACCGTTCTTTCTGTCGAAGACGTGGAAGATTTGTGGATTATTGGAATATTGGTGGCCGCTGCTCTGTTTTTTGGCTTAGAGTCAGAGTCAGAGAGTCTTTATTGTCATTTGCACCGCATGTGGTACATGTGATGAAAACGAGATTATGTACACGGGGTCCCAGTTACATCCAACAACAAATGCAAGAGAAAAACAGTAATAACATCTAGAATTAACTAAGAAAAACATCAACTAGTAATACACTAAGCCTAATATAGTGGAAATAAACAGCAGCACGAACATGAGTTTGTATGAGCAGATGGTCACAGATGAACACAGATGAACACAGCAACAAGAAAACAGATCAGCATCAGCATGATGTGATATTTTGCAGTGTTTATTTTTATTTTATTTTTATTTATTCATGAGTCTAACAGCCTCAGGGTAGAAGCTGTTCCTCAGTCTAGTGGTTCTACACTTGATGCTCCTCAACCTCCGTCCTGAGGGGAGTGGGGCAAAGAGTGAGTGTGCTGGATGAGTGAGGTCTTTCATGATGCAGGTGGCTCTTTTCCTGCATCTGGAGGTGTAAATGTCTGTGATGGTGGGGAGACTGACTCCAACAGACTTCTGTGCAGCCTTCACCACTCTCTGTAGAGCTTTCCTCTCTTCAACTGTGCAGCCTCCATGCCACACGTTGATGCTGGAGCACAGGACGCTCTCCACTGCACACCTGTAGAACGAGGTGAGAACTGGGCTGCTCAGACCAGCACGTCTCAGCCGTCTGAGGAAGTAGAGTCTCTGATGACCTTTCTTGATCAGGCTGGTGGTGTTGTTGCTCCAGCTGAGGTTATCATTCAAGTGTACACCCAAGTATTTGTAGCTGGAGACCACTTCCACTGCAGACCCACCTATTTTCAGTGGGGCGTGGGTGTGTTTGTTCCTTCTGAAGTCCACAATCATCTCCTTTGTCTTCTTCACATTCATGTGAAGATTATTCTCTTTGCACCAGCTCTCCAGGTGTTCCACCTCCTGTCTGTAGCTGGACTCATCATTGTTTGTGATGCATCCCACCACCGCTGTATCATCTGCAAACTTAACAATATGACAGCCTGGAAGTGTGGCTGTACAATCATATGTGAGCAGAGTGAACAGAAGGGGGCTCAGCACACATCCCTGAGGAGAGCCAGTGCTGAGGGTTATGGTGGAGGAGGAGAAGTTGTGGATCTTCACGGACTGTGGTCTGTCTGTTAAGAAGTCTAGTACCCAGTTACTAGAGTTAGGCGGAGGTTTCTGCTACTGGAAGCTGAAGAAGACTACCGCGGCGATCAACGCGCTGGCGAAACTTCCTGCTCAACAAGATTCTTTGATCCGGGCTATGACCTCAACGACCCAGCTGTTGTACGAGCTTGAACCGCACGACGGGAGCAGTGGTGGACAGCCGCGGACCTGCGGTGCGTTTTGGGACTCGTTTACAGCCGTCCGGGCTCCATCAGGGCACAGATAATAATAATAATAATAATAATTAATTCAATTTATAACGCACTTTTCATTACTGAAAATCTCAAAGTGCTACACATATATTGAATGCTACACACATTCATAAACCGGTGGCGGCAGACTACCATGCAAGGTGCTTTCCAGTCCTACCGGGAGCAACTCAGGGTTAAGTGTCTTGCCCAAGGACACAACGACACATGGTGCGGGTCCCGGGAGTCGAACCGCCAACTTTCCGATCGGGAGACGACTGCCATTACCACTACACCACGGCCGCCCCAGATGGGGATTTGTAGCTCGGAACCTCACATGATTCAGCGATTTGGACCTAGACAGCACCTGGACTTCAAGGCTGCAGTCAAAAGTACACTGTAGCCTGGCCTGAAAATAAATAAAGCGACTAATCTAATCGGGACTCTGAGCAACCTTGAAAAGAAGGCTGACTGCAAACTTCTCCTGGAGTTGAAAGCTGTTGAGAACTCGCTGCCTCCCCCCCTACCCCCCAGAGGTCTCTGTGTGCATTCAGATGGAGCCGAGCTGAGGCCATCTACAGACTGTGCTTATCTGAAATGATTACAGACTTTTCTCCCTGCTTGCCATCAAATGCAACATGTCTTGTCTTTATTCGTGCTAAAGCTGGTAGAGTTTTTTCGACTTTATCATGGACTGTCTTAAGACAAAATGTGATAGATTCTTTTTTTGAATACCAATGATTACCCGACTGTATGTTCCTTTTTCCATATCTGATTGTTGGTGGCGCGGTTTTATACTGCTGTGGCTTCCGTGCGTACGTCCCTCTTCGGATGATGCGTGTGCCAATTGCAAAACTTTGTACCTTGGTGCAAATATGCCAATAAAGATATATTCTATTCTATTCTATTCTATGATTGGCTGCAGCATTCAAACACAGCCTCTGATTGGCTGCTACGTTCAAACACAGCCTCTGATTGGCTGCTACGTTCAAACACAGCCTCTGATTGGCTACAACGTTCAAACACAGCCTCTGATTGGCTACAACGTTCAAACACAGCCTCTGATTGGCTGCTACATTCAAACACAGCCTCTTATTGGATGCTGCATTCAAACACAGCCTCTGATTGGCTGCTGCGTTCACACACGGCCTCTGATTGGCTGCTGCATTCAAACACAGCCTCTGATTGGCTGCTGTGTGATTTGGTTGCTCTTGGCCTCAGACTAGCTGTTGGTGCATCAACTCTGTCAGAATTCATGCTCGGTTCAAAATGGCAAACAGAATTATCTTTGACTCCGTCAGTTCAGATATGGACGGAGCTCACATGATGTGTGGTAGTAGCTTAGAGTCGTTCCCAACACAGACTCTGAGGACGAACAGATTGTGAGGTTTCTTTATTTAAAACTTTTGCAGAGGCAGCAGGTGATGTGCATCCCGTCATAAAAATAACAAGAATGACTCATTAGTGAAAACTTATTTTTCAAATGTCTCGGCTTTGGAAAGGATCGCTGCAAAATGGAGTTCATCTGAAATCTGATGAATATTCTGTTTGCCATCAAATGGGTCAAATCAATAAAACGTGCACTCTGCCAGGAATAATAATATAAATATCTGGATGTAAGTGTTGTTACGTTACACGTTGAGGAACGAATATGAAAGTAAATGTTTCCAACAACATTTTTAATTTTCCCCACTGTTAAAAAAAGAGAGTAACTCTGAATTGTGCTTCAGGAGGATCAGATGAACAAGACTCCACCTGAGGGTCGAATGTGATTTCAGCGCCTCGAGCAGCCTCATGACAACAGTTAGACGATAAAGATGTTCATAAAAACGAGCTGAAGCAGCATCAGGACAAAAAACTGGACACGACGAAAAGAAAAACGATTCAAGTGGAGAGAAGTCGTTACAAACACAAAACACGACATGGGAATAAAACAAGCACAGCTCTTCATCACCATAGAAACCACCAGAACCACGATAAACCAGTCTCTATGCTTTATTTCCCAGAATCCTTTGCTTTCTCAGCACCGATGCTCCGCCTCCTCTCAGTTCACCTTTCATCCTCTCTGACCTTTGACCCGAGCACCTCAGAGGGGCAGGGTTTGATCTTTGCTTTGAGGAAACATGACATAATTTCTACAGACTCTCACGACAGCTCATCATTTAAAGGGAGGTTGCAGCCATTTTGACGCTGTGATGGCACCCCGCCTTTCCCGCCACTTTTAAATTAATAACTTCTTAAGACAGGAAGGAGTTATTTTTAGACATAGTGATCTGTAAATGTTCAGAGTATGTTATGGCTTAGTTCCACCACATAGTTTAGTTTAAAATCAGTCAAGCTGACTGAGTTATAGCCATTTTTTGTCTTTGCACAGTTTAATTAGCTGTGGCGGCCATCTTGAATCATGTCAACCTCAAACTGTGAATCAGATGAACATTAAATCCTGAGAGTTTCATTAAAGGTTCGTGATATATTTTGCTAAAAGACATGCACACACAGTTACATCATCGCCCACCTTTTAGCCGAAGGTGATAATTAATGATGCATTGACAGGTAAGATATTTTCTACCGCATCTCTCCACTACACCCCACCCGATTTGACGTAAGAGTTTCTGTTCTGTAAATCAGGATCCCGGCTCTGGCCGGGCTTTAGTGACTCACCTGGGCTGAAGTGGGAGCTGAGGGCACAGCCGGTTCTGAAGAATACGGAGGAGACCAGGAGGACCAGCAGCATCTTCACAGAGACGGAGGAAAAACCGGGAACCTTCGGGATCTGAGGAGACGATCCACGGGTCTGGGCTCCACGTCTCTCCGGTCTGCAGGTTTTAATTAGATCCTGTCATCCGGTCCTCCTCCTGGATTTAGGCTGCCCCGCCTGAACACCACCAGGCTGGGGAGGAGGCCGGAGCGAGTCCGGGCTCAGCTCCGGGTTCTGGTCCCTCACTCCGGAGCTGTCCACGGTGCTGACAGGCTCAGACTCAGGGTTCTGGTCCCTCACTTCGGAGCTGTCCGCGGTGCTGACAGCCGCAGCGCCATCTTGCTCCGTAATGAACTGGATCTGCAGGAGGATGAGGAGGAGGGGGGAGGAGGGGGGAGGAGGCTGCCTGAGCATCCTTACAGAAATAAACAGAACTGAACCGAAAGATGCGGAGGAAGAGACTATTTTTACACCTGGACACCGAGAGCAGCAGGATGGAGCTTTAAAGCGACACTGACATGATTTTTTAACTATGCATAAAATTGCTCAAAATATATATCTTGTATCATTCGTTTTTGCAAACAAAATGATAAATCAATTTAATTTTGCTTTAAAAGTGATTTTAAACTTTGCGCCGTGTTTATTCACGGGAAATCCGATTACACGCGAATGCAACATCTGTGACGTAGTATTGGGCAGAGGCAGTCTGCGTGTGTCTGCAGCTCGCCTGCAGATCACTTTTTTTTTTTACTTGAAAAATGCTGTTACGTTGTGTCGCATTTGGGTGTTCTAATATAATCAGTGAACAAGTGAGCCTTTTCACTTTCCCAAAAGATGAAATACTTAGTCAAGAATGGACAAAACAAAGCTGCACCACACGGACCCCCCGCCTCGCTCCACCTGAACGGTAAGTCTGATAGAGCATCAGACCTAAATTAGATCCTGCTGTTTCTTGTTCCATCACTCGAACTATTTTCTGCTTCCCAAACTGAAGACAAATAACTGAAATCTTCACATAGATTTATAAATTTGTTGGGTTTTAAATTGTCCACTATTAAAGGGGACCAATTATTGGTCCTACAAATTTTTATGGTATGTCTGTGGGCTATCCAGACCATGTTCATTCAAATTAATGCACAAAATAATTCTTAGATAATAAAATATCCCCTTTCTAGTTGTGCCTTTTCTCACTTCCGTTCTGAACGAGCTGTTTATGATAATGAGCTCTGAAGGCCACGCCCTTCAAAAATCTGTTGACATTAACTCCGCCCTCCAAAGGGGACCCTGAGTCAGATCCAGAGGCAGACGCCATTTTGGGCAGGGCAAATGAGGCGCTGACGCGTCGCGTAGGCTGCTGAGAAACATCCATAAGTTCACTCTCCATGTTAAAAACTCTGACTCTTCGAAAACAAGCAATAAGGCTGCAGAGTAACACACTGGCTGCTAACTGCTTAGTGCGAGCACCGCTTTTTTTTGACGGACCACATCCGGCGCTGACCGGATATGGTCCGTGAGCAGTCGTCCGGTTGATTTAAGAGCCCGTAAATAAGTTTTTTCGTTTTTACTGATAGATAATTAGTTATTAGCGGTACTGCATTTTAACAACAACGAAACATCGAACTCTGAGATGAACTCAGGAAAAACAACCGTGACGTCTTTTATACTGAAGTGGGTGGAGCATCACCAGGGGTTGCTAGGTGAGGGGCTGGACTCAGGTTGGGGTGGGTTGTCCTACGGCTTGTGACATCACAAGCGCCAGGATTTGAAAACGAGACATTTATATCACTGAAAAATAAATATACTTAGAGTAAATAAACCACTGGGTGCATTTTTTTGGCCCTAGGACTGTTTTTTTATGAAGTACATAACCAAAGTTGAGTAAAAAAACCATTAAAAAGTGAATTTTGCATCTTTGGTCCCCTTTAAAGAGATGTCCCCAATACCAGGCCCTCTGCCCGATTTTACGTCATAGATGTTGCATTCGTGTGTAATCGGATTTCCCGTGAATAAACACAGCGCAAAGTTTAAAATCTCTTTTAAATCAAAATTAAATGGATTTATCATTTTGTTTGCAAAAACGAACATAGTTGAATGATACAAGATATATATTTTTAGCAATTTTATTCATAGTAAAAAAATCATGTCAGTGACGCTTTGAACTGTAACAGGTCACACGCGCACACAGTAATCCTGCTGTTCATACATGCCGGTTGAAGGCCCCTCCCCCCTTCCTCTCCTCCCATCAGAAAACTTTTCTTCTGCATCAACACCCTCCTCATAGTCAGAAACATCAGAAATCAAAGTGAGGCCTAAAAACCTTCACAGACTCTGTAACATTTTTATTCTGTACCTTCCTGCTGTTGCACGTTGTTGTGCAACACATCATAAATTATTTAAAGACTATGTTTTCTCTTATGATGCTGCCTGGAATACAAATGGACCCACAGCGCCAAGGAAGAACCTGATGGATGAAAGATCAGACGAAGAAATCTCCATTTAAAACATCTGGAATAAACCAGTGAAAAGGAATAAACCAGTGAAAGTGAATAAACCAGTAAGCATCAGATACAGCTGATCTGCAGCTTCATGTTGGGATGAAGACACATGGACGACGGTTTGAGTCGGACTATTTCTGGATGTTTGACTTCACCTCCTGGGTGCTGCCTCCTCATCCTCAGCTCATGTCTGCTGACAGATGAGAGCTGAGCCTCAGCTCTGGATTTGTTTAATCATCAAACTGCACAGACTGATGTTTGTTCTCTGCAGTTGGTTTTTATCATGAAACTGAAGCTGAGCAGCACAAACAGGTTAATGAGGAAGTTTCCACGTTGGTTTGTGAGCAGCTGTTCATGTTGGAGTCCTGCAGTCCACAGGGAGGAAGATGTGATCGCTGCAGAAACCGTCAAACCTCAAACACACTCTGCAACTCCTTCTAACGTTCTGAGCTCAACTTTAGCCTCTGAGTTAAACTTAAACAAATCAAAGTTGTAGAGAAGAGGTTAAATCAGGTCATCTGGACCAGTTTCAGTTCTTAGCCCTCAGACTGATGAAGTCTTTCAGATGAAAGATGAAACGTTCCTCCCAAAAATAATCTGTCCACGTGACCTGATTTAACCTTTTTGTATTTATTTACCTGGATGGTTAAGCTTACAAACATTTTTCTGAAATAAAAAGTTGTATTTGCATTTACAAAGAATAAACTCTTATACAGGTAGTCCTCGACTTACGACGTTTTGGGGTTAAGTCACGCATCTCATAATTTTTTTTTGAAAAATCTTATTTTATGCGTTGAAATGTTCTTGATTTCATGTGTACAGCACTTTGTTGTAGCTGTGGTTGTTTTAAAGGGCTTTATAAATAAAGTATTATAATAATAATTATTATTATTATGAAGCCGATTTACGCGGTTTCAGGCAGTTTCCTGTTAGCTGCGGATGCTACAAAACATGTTGGAGCAAGCTGGACAGACAGCCGGCTTTGGACGAAGCGAGTCCGATCAGAGGTTGCTGCGCTCGGACACATGAACTGGGCGCTGAACGGCGGTTTTACGTCGTAAACGGAATGGAGATCAGCGGAGGGGCGGATGGACAAAGGAAAACGGCTTCACCAGCAGTAGGTTATTAATTCTTTTTTTCCTTCATTATGGCTCCTAACAGTATGTGGTTTTTGATAATTATGTAGGGTACTGTGTTAGGATAGAGCTGAACAGGCAGAAACAGGCAGCAGCTGTGGAAAAGTAGCTGTTTTATGGACAACGGTTTTCAAACGTAAACGAATGGAGAATCCGGTGGAGGGAGGAACGAGGAAATGGCTTCACCAGCAGTCCAGAGTAGGAAATTAACTCTTTTTTTCCTTCATTATGGCTCCCAAATGTATGTGTTTTTTGATAATTATGTACGGTACGGTGTTAGGATAGGCTAAGTGCTTGGTAAAATACAGTTATGTACGTATAAGGTGCCGTTTGGACGTATGTTCCGACTTACGTTGAAATTCGAGTTACAACGTAGCGTAGGAACGGAACTCCGTCGTAACTCGGGGAACACCGGTACTTTGTGAATCCATGAATCTGACCTGTCTGCTTCTGCTTCCACCTCATTTCTGCACAATAATGATAAATATCCTGAGATGTTTATTTATTTTACCAATTTAATAATCTCACGACAGATATTTGGTTACCAACACGAACATTCCTGAAACTGCACAGATGGGATGACTGAATAAAATCTAACCAATGAGATCATGACAGATGTTTACCTAGCCCCGCCCTCCTGTCAGTTGATCAACAGCTGTTGATGCTGTTGTCAGGTACCACTGGGAATTTACGGTTTCCTCCTTAAATAATAATAAAAATATGATTCAGATTTTCTTCGTTGCTCTACTCCAGTTTAATTGTTAATGTTTTTCTAAACAGAAAGCTTGAATAGATTTAAACATCTGTTTAGTTAATTTTGTTTTAATAAAACATGACATGGCGTGCTGCCAGCGCTACATGAGACAGTGGAAAAAGATGGACGCTTCCTCTGGGTCAGAAGTGATTCTTTGCTTCAAATGGACGAGTCTGAGTGACTGAAGATTTTGTTACTGATTAAGATGAAGAAGGAGATGAATCGATGAATTGCAGCTTTGTATGTAGTATGTAGTAATTTACATTGGTTACCAGTGTATTATAGGATTCATTTTAAGATACTTTTGTTCGCTTTTAAAGCTCTGAATGGCCGCTCTCCTTCATATTTGACTGAGCTACTACAATCTTACACTCCCTCCCGTTCTCTCAGATCTGCTGACCAGCAGCTTCTGAGGATTCCAAAAACTAGACTTAAGCTCAGAGGTGACCGTGCTTTTTCAGTGATTGCCCCTAAACTCTGGAATGACCTTCCGAGTGACATAAGACAAGCCTCGTCCATTGTAGTTTTTAAGTCTCTTCTTAAAACTCACCTTTTCTCTTTGGCTTTTGACGCGATCCGAGATGTTTGATTTTGCTTTTATTGTGTGAAACTTTTATTATTTTAATGCTAGTTTTTATCTGACCTTTTTATTTTTGTACTGTATTTTATGTTTGTGTACAGCACTTTGGTCCCACGGTTTTATAAAGTGCTTTAGAAATAAAGTTGGTATGGTGAGGACATTGCTCCAGTCTGTCCAGTGAAGGAGGAGCCAAGCTGAAAGAAAGTTCTGGATTGTACACCTTTAACCTCATGTCTGAACCTGAGGTTTGGATCATGACCAAAGGAACCAGTTCCTCAATCCAAGCAGCTGAAATGAGCTTCCTTCGTAGGATAGCTGGATGGGTGGAGTGAGGGATGGAGGGTAGTGTTATAACACGAGGAACCCAGATGATGACGGGCGGCCGTGGTGTAGTGGTAATGGCAGTCGGCTCCCGATCGGAAAGTTGGCGGTTCGACTCCCGGGACCCACACCATGTGTCGTTGTGTCCTTGGGCAAGACACTTAACCCTGAGTTGCTCCCGGTAGGACTGGAAAGCACCTTGCATGGTAGTCTGCCGCCACCGGTTTATGAATGTGTGTAGCATTCAATATATGTGTAGCACTTTGAGATTTTCAGTAATGAAAAGTGCGTTATAAATTGAATTAATTATTATTATTATGTGAGATACAGAGATACAAAAGTGACAGTGTTTATTTATTCACAGTGTAAAAATCAGCTTATTTGTCGTCTCTCTGCAACATCCTGGAAGAAGGGGGAGATGGTGGTCAGAGATGATCTTCAGATGAGAGTTTGCAATAAAGATGTTTGTTGTGTCAATCTCTTACAGTTCTTGAAGTGCTGAGATGTTAATCCTCCAAACGATAGATGTGTTGCAGAGAGGAGTCCAGGAGAGAACCAGCGGGGACCGAGGAAGGCAGGCAACTGGTGGACAGGCACAAGGAGTCCAGAACAAGAACGAGGAAGTCATGAAAAGGATCTTGTTGTCTGAACTCTGATCCAGCAGTTCAGGAAACTCTTCCTCAGAATCATGATGAAGAGGCAGCAGAGACTGGAGGCCAACTGGTTCGACTTTCTTATGGGAGGGCCAATACACACAAATACTTTTTTTATTTTAATATGCATTTATTCCACAAAATACATAAAGAGTGACTATAGATGCTCATTGCAAAGTTATGAAGTTCATAAAGTAAGAAACAAGACCTGAACATTTTTTCAGTATCGGTGGTTAACGTGGTAAATTAAAGCAAAAGTTGCGATCAAACATCAAAACCAGCGCCTGCATTTCAGATTCCACATCGAAGTGCCGGGAAACTACCGGAGAAAACTTCCAAACGGATCTGTTTGATGTCGTTCACGGAAAACGTTACGTTTGATTTATTCTTTGTCATGAGTACCTTTAACTTGAATGTATATTAATAAGTAGTACTTCACCAGCTGGTGATTTTCTGGTGTTCTTCATTTCCTTGCATGCGTTGCAGGATTTTTAAACGTTCTGGAGACGAGTCTTTTCTCCAAACAGTCACAGAGTTGCAGGATCTCGTCTTGAGCTCGTCTCAGTTTAGTTTCTGTGATTCCAGAGAGCGAAGCTCGACTCTTTCTGCCCAAACGTTCGACCTGAAGCTCACACAGAGTTCATGCAGGTGAAATGTTCTAGTTTCCTGCAATTCTGTCTCAAACCGGTCATCAGTGGCAGCTTGGTGAATGACTCTCAGCGACTACCACATGAACTCTTAGCTCAGTACGTGTCAAACTGATGGAGCTGTTGCCATTTTTGTGTTTAAGGACGAGTAGATGTGGTCCTGACTGGTTTTTCTGTTCTGACGATTTGAGGAAATATAGAAAAAAGTCCCTCAACCTCTGTTACCACGGCAACCATGTGCACCAATCCCTGCCCTGGATTTGTCTTTCTTTTCCTGCTGATCCAGGAACAGTTTGGTTTAGATTTTTATCTTTAAATCCCACTTTTTATCACTCACTGATGGAAGATGGATTCTGGTTTTATTTGGGCTGTTTTGAACTACAGCTTCATGGGGCAGCCGTGGTGTAGTGGTAATGGCAGTCGTCCCCCGATCGGAAGGTTGGAGGTTCGAATCCCGAGCTCCCACACCATGTGTCGTTGTGTCCCTGGGCAAGACACTTAACCCCGAGTTGCTCCCGGTAGGACTGGCTGGTGCCTTGCATGGCAGGCTACCGCTACCAGTGTATGAATGTGTGTATGAATGGGTGGATGGCTGGTGCTGTAAAGTGCATTGGGGCCCCTCATAAGGGGCTGGAAGGCGCTGTATAAGTAAGCTCCATTTACCATCTCAAAATATTACGTCATGAAAAAAAAAAATTTTTTTTGGCCAATCGTTTCAGAAAGAGAAACTCATTACATAGATGAATCAAAACCTTTATTTCTTGTAATTTTGATGATTTTAACACAAATAATGAAAAACCAAAGCTCAGTCTCAGAACATGAGAATATTGTGAAGAGGTTGAATATTATAAACTCCTGGTGTCACAGCCTGATCAGCTGATGAACTCCTGGACATGAGCTACAAACGTCTCGTTCCTCGAGTCCAGCCACTCCTGAACCAGAGACTTCAGAAGCGTCTTACCTGCTGAGGAAACAAAGAACTTGACTGTCTCTCAGTGGTCCAACGTCCTCTGTCCATATTAAAGTAAATGTTCATGTCATCTGTAAATCAAGGTCTCAGAGTCTGGAGGAAGAGAGGAGGTCCAGAATCCACGTTGTGCAAGTCCAGAGTGAAGTGTCCACAGTCAGTGATGGTTTGGGTCCATGTCCTCTGCTGGTGCTGGTCCACTGCTGGGTTTTTGAAGTCCACGCAGCATCTAGCAGGACGTTTTAGAGACTTCATGCTTCCATCTGCTGATGAGCTTCATGGAGATGCTGGTTTCATTTCCAGCAGGACTCGACACATACCCACACTGACAACGGTACCAACAGCTGGCTGTGGAAGATTCTCGTTTTCGGAGACTCTAAATTTAGGTTTTTCATTATTTTCAAGTTATAATCATCAGCATTACAAGAAACAAAAGTTTAAAATATTTCACTGTGTGTGATGGATCTATTTAATAAATGAAATAAAAACTTTTTCCACAATATTCTAATAGTTTGAGACGCACCTGTATGTTAAAACTTGTTTTGACGACTTTGCAGCGTGAATCTTTTTTCTCTGAGCTCATGATTCAGGTGAAGTTCCTGCTGGAGCTGAACTCCTGGAGGAAGAGGAGGCTGGTCATCTTCACTGAGGTCTGATCAGGCAGCTGAGTCCACATAAGAACTCCTTAACTCCTGATCTTGGAGCATCCTCTGCTGGATCAGAAGATAAAATGAAACATCTGTGCTAAATGATTCAGATAGTTTACATTTTATTCCCAGATTTATTTTTAAGTGTCGGGTTACTGCTCTGAAAAGAGAGCCATTTTTACTGAGACATTTTAGATTATGACACGATTCTGGTTTTAGATCCTGAAAATCAATAATGTGACTGATAACTGTAAACTACAGCATTACACTTGTAAAATCCAAAAATATGTAAAACCCTAAA
>JBBPBX010069757.1:3229-18770 GCA_038048925.1 Garcialebias charrua
AATCCTGGCAAAAACCAATGCAGATTTGTTCCTGTCTTTGATTTTATACATATACCTTATAATGTTTTGCTAGTTTTTTGATACTTTGTTAAAAAAAAAAATATATATATATATATATATTATTTTTTTTTTTTCCTCTCTTTTGTTTTCTATTGTTTATTGTTTGTTTGTTTATTGTTTATTGTTTAAGGAAATTCTACCATTGCTGTTCATTGTTCTTTAGTTTTAGCAGGTCGCTTTCATAAATGAGCCCATGAGGTTCAAAAGATTTACCTGACTAAATAAAGGTTGAATGAATAATTGGTCCTTCTCATCAATGGTCTATAAAGCAGTCTATATGTTTATGGCAGCACCTGCAAGTAAGAGGTGTTTACCTTCATGACAAATTGTGGTCGCCGATTCAGTTGCTAAAATGCCTACTGGATTGATTGACAGGTGGTGTCAAAGAGCCGATTTGTGCAAAAAAAAGAGAAGATTTTACTGGCCCATTTAAGACTGTCCTCATTTATTACATATTTATTCCAAATGTATTCAATATTTTGGTGAATCTAAAGTATGAGAACTGAGTTTTCTTACAAAATTGTAATGATGGTTTATAAGTTTTTCAGGGGTGTTGAGTTGCTTGAGCACCCCCATAAAGAGTCTAAAATCACCACTGCGTCCTACTGTAGATGGCTCATTGTTGTTGTGGTGCATGACTGTGACAGATTTTTTAACTAAAGGGGTAGTATCATCCACTGACAGCTCCTTAACAAATTCAGAACCTCTTGTTGTCATACTTCTTGTTTCACTAGAACGCGGCAGCTGCTTTAAGTCATATTACAGCTGTTTTCCACACGGTTTTACTTTTGAGAATGAATCATTGCATTTCCTCATTTCAGACAGCCCTGAGCTCCACTCCTGTTTCCGCTGCCGTGCGTACGTAAGATACTGACTTCAATAATTCAGAAACATGTCTAGACGGTTGTTGACATTTACCCTTACAGCTCTGTCTGTGTTTGCAGGGGCAGTGCCTGTCGCCATCATCGGCACCCTGCTCGTCATATGTGCCTTGATTCTCTTCAAAATAAAAAGAGGTATAGTGTTTTTGTTGCGGCTTACATTGGAAACTGACATTTGTCTCACTAAGCTTCTTTTTTGTTGCAGACTATAGTTTGGAAAGTGATTTTACAGCAGAAAATGGGATTGATTAGCCAACAAATATAAATGTGACATTGAAAGTACCTGTTGCTGTTGCTAATTCCAGGTCGGTGCACAGGGAAGTGCTTTAAAAGAAGTCCATCGTTTAGAGATCCAGGTTTGGATCTCGTCCCCTTCTCAGCAAGCAACAACGAAGACATGAAGGACATCCTCAGTGAGTGGAAACCATTGTCTGCTCTTATTCAGCCAAACTGTGATACTTTAATTAATACTTTTTTAAAGGTTTTGCTATTTATTAAGAATATTCTACGCTCAGCTCCACAATGATGAAGGCGTCTTTGAACTTTAAGAACTTTAGCAGTTTTTTCTTTAAATACAAATATGGCTTTTGTTCAGGATTGCTCTGTTAAATGACCACCAGTTTTCCCTTAGTAAAATGCCTGGTTCCAGAATCTTTTTACTACAGAAAAAAACAAAACAAAGAAAGCACCCAAGTGTGCCAACATCTTGTTTTTATTATAGGAATAAGTGGAAGTTTGGGGCTAGTTTTCATTACAAGCACTGTAGGTATTTGTTGTTACATTTTGTTTTGACTGAGGGAAACTGAAAAGCGTGACTTAGTTGATTGGAAATGTGTAAAACTTATGAATCTGAAAGTTTTCCATCCAAAGTTTATCATGCACAATAAAATTATTGATCTGGGGTTACAGGTCTGGATTTATTCATCCAAGGAATATCAGATTAAAGGCAAAATCAGATCTTTTAAAGTAGAACAGTTATGAGCAATGAATATCTTACTTACTGCAGAAATCTCTTTAAACCACCCTAATTTGGAGGGGAAAAAAATAGATCAACAAGCTAAGAGCTAGTCCGAAAACGACTTGGACCAAATTGGAATGATGTTGTCTTGGAGAAGATGGGAGAGTTGTAATCTTAATTTCTTTAACTGTTCATGTGTGAACCACTGCATGCATCTTTACATCATCTATTGCAGCTGAAAATCTGTCATATGTCAACAGGAAATGCCTCAAGTGAAACAGGAAGTGTTTATGTGTTTGCAAAACCCATAGAATTCTGTATAAATAACTGTATATTGTAACTGACCGTGGTCTAAATATTTTAAAAATAGTGTTTGCATGAACATCTATGAAAAAATAAATAAAAATTAAGAGTTGTTGGGCTTGGCCTCACTCAAACTAGATGCTAGCTCTTAAGTTTAGTCAATCTACAGCAGGTAAGATATTACTTGTTCGTAACATTTCCACCAAACAACATTTGATCAAATCTAAACTATCCCTTGTAACATTTAAAATCAGTTTATTTCCACTATGTTCAGTCACCCTCTGACTTGTGGATATTTTTGTTTCCATTAGCTGTCGACACCATGGCAGCACCGTTACAGACCGTGCTGGACAATCTGGATGTTCTGGAAGACTTGGTGATTTTGTTGGATCCTGAAACGCGGGGAATAAAAAACACAAAACATCTGGCCTCCCACTGCTCCTTCTCCTCCACCTGGATCACTTACACGTACTCCATGAAAGACAGCAAAAGCCCCCTGGAAGCTGTGCTTGAGGGGGTCACCAGTAGAAACCCAGACTGGACTGTGGGCCACCTGGCCAAGCTGCTCAAACAAATGGGCCGCAACGATGCCATCGCTGTCCTCGCTAAACTCAAGTCTGGTCCACCTGAAAAACAGTACTTCTGAAAACATCCAACCCACGCACCATTATTCATAAAAAAAAGGAACAGTAAAGCGCAAGATCCACGGCTACAGGCTCATTTTATGTTATAAATTCTCCATCTTCTACCCTTTTTGGTTGTTGCATCACGGAGGCAACAGGTCCTGGAGAGAAATCCCTCTCTCCAGCTCCTCCTCTGGGATCCCGAGGCATCCTAAGTCCAGAGAGGATATATAACCTCTCCGGTGTTCTGGGTCTCCCCAGTATGGCACACCAAGACAACATCCAAAGGGAGACATGTCCACAAGGCATATAATGTCCGAACCACCTCAACTGTTCCAGCCACTGCTCCACAGCCAGCCTCTTCTCTTTTCGATGTAGAGCAGGTTTATAAAGATCTTCACGTTATCTGTAAGACTAAGTCCAGCCACGCTATGTGGGAAGCTCTTCTCTACGTTACCCAGAATCTCTTTATTCCAGTCATGATCAGTAAATACCTCATGACCACAGCTGAGGGTTGCATCATAGTCAGAGCAGTAAAACGAGAGCTTTGCCTTTTCACTCAACTTCTTTCTTCCATGACCGACCAAAGCTGCGCCCTCATTAGTGTGAGGCCTCGATCTGTTGGTACATCTCCATCCAACCATTGCTCATAAACAAGACATCATTCATCGGTCCATCGCCATCCGACCACCACTCATAAACAAGACATCCTCCTTTGGTCCATCTCCAATTAACCATCACTCATTAACAAGACACCCTCTGTCAGTCCATTGCCATCCAACCATTACTCATAAACAAGACACCCTCTGTCGGTCCATTGCCATCCAACCATTACTTATAGGTCCATCACCATCCAACCATCACTCATAAACAAGACACCCTCTGTCAGTCCATTGCCATCCAACCATTACTTATAGGTCCATCACCATCCAACCATTACTCATAAACAAGACACCCTCTGTCAGTCCATTGCCATCCAACCATTACTCATAAACAAGACACCCTCTGTCGGTCCATTGCCATCCAACCATTACTTATAGGTCCATCACCATCCAACCATCACTCATAAACAAGACATCCTCCTTTGGTCCACCTCCATCCAACCATCACTCTTAAACAAGACATCCTCCTTTGGTCCATCTCCATCCATCCAACCATCACTCATAAACAAGACACACTCCATCCACCCATCTCCATCCAACCATCATTCATAAAGTAGACACCCTCCATTGGTCCATCTCCATCCAACTATCACTCATAAACAAGACACTCTCTTTCCACCCATCTCCATCCATCCATCACTCATAGGCATCCTCCTTTGGTCCATCTCCAATTAACCATCACTCATTAACAAGACACCCTCTGTCAGTCCATTGCCATCCAACCATTACTTATAGGTCCATCGCCATCCGACCACCACTCATAAACAGTGCATCCTCCTTTGGTCCATCTCCAATTATCCATCACTCATTAACAAGATCCCTCTGTCAGTCCATTGCCACCAACCATCACTCCCATCCAACCATCACTCATAAACAAGACATCCTCCTTTGGTCCACCTCCATCCAACCATCACTCTTAAACAAGACATCCTCCTTTGGTCCATCTCCATCCATCCAACCATCATTCATAAAGTAGACACCCCCCATTGGTCCATCTCCATCCATCCAACCATCATTCATAAAGTAGACACCCCCCATTGGTCCATCTCCATCCATCCAACCATCATTCATAAAGTAGACACCCTCCATTGGTCCATCTCCATCCAACTATCACTCGTAAACAAGACATCCTCCTTTGGTCCACCTCCATCCAACCATCACTCTTAAACAAGACATCCTCCTTTGGTCCATCTCCATCCATCCAACCATCATTCATAAAGTAGACACCCTCCTTTGGTCCATCTCCATCCATCCAACCATCATTCATAAAGTAGACACCCTCCTTTGGTCCACCTCCATCCAACCATCACTCTTAAACAAGACATCCTCCTTTGGTCCATCTCCATCCATCCAACCATCATTCATAAAGTAGACACCCTCCATTGGTCCATCTCCATCCATCCAACCATCATTCATAAAGTAGACACCCTCCATTGGTTCATCTCCATCCAACTATCACTCGTAAACAAGACATCCAGATGCTCGAACTCGTCCATGTGCGTAGCAGGTCCTTGCCTGCTAAACAGCACATTATATTTTTAACATGTTTGACAGCATTACAAGATACCGGTAGTCCCCTGATGCACAGACTTATTCATACATTTTTGGCGCATGGCAGTTTGGCAATAAGTTCTCTAGCTAAATGTTTAGCTGAATCTTCTGGTTAGAAAAGTAAATGCACATGAGAAGACCTCTCTCTATGGCTGGAACTTCCATTTAATGGATAATAGTGGGAGTTTCTGGATCCGCTTTAATTTTAGCCATTTAGTTGACTGAAAATATATTTTTCTGAGAAAATGCTAAAAACAAAACTGTGTGTGCAAGATCACGAGAAGGCATGCAGTTTAAAGTGACACTTAGAAGTTGACGCCTTTTCAAGCTTGGCTCAGCACCGAGACGTTTTTGACAGGAAAAACATGTCAGTTCCAACTCCAAGTGGGTAGGTTTGTTCTTTCTCCATCAACTAATTTTTTTATGTATGCTGCACTGCTTTTGCACTGAACCGCTTTTAAAAATTACATACCTGTATACATCCATGTATAAATAAAACATTTAATGTTTTTATGCTTTGATACTTTTATGTGTATTTATATCTCCTCATGTAGTGAACTATTTATACAAAATGTAATAAATCTATTGTAACATCCCACTTCAAAGTTATGGTTTATTTCACAAACAACTTAAAAAAAATAAAACTATTATAAAATGAGCATTCCTTGAAGGCACGTCTTTTGCTTGCGTATGGTGTCAGATTTGTTTCACAATTATTCAATCAAAAAAAAAAATCGTATCAAACAAAAAAAGTAGTATTCAATCAAAAAAAGTAGTATTCAATCAAAAAAAGTAGTATTCAATCAAAAAAAGTAGTATTCAATCAATCAAAGAAAAGTCTAAGTTTTTTTTGGTTGAGTAATTTTTTTTTGATTGAACCTCCTGTTTTTTGGTTGAATAATTTTTTTTTGATTGAACCTCCTGTTTTTTGGTTGAGTATTTTTTTTTTGAATGAAGCCTGTTAGATTTGTCTCAAAATTATTCAATCAAGACCACTAGGGGGCAGTCGAACAAAAAAGAGGTCTTGACGCAGCATATCTGTACTTCTGGTTCCGGGTCGATTCTCCCTCGATGTCTGAAACTTCACGGAATTTCATTCATTCAACCTTTATTTATAGAGGTTAAATTACAAGATATAGCTTAAGGTAAGGTTAATAAACTCTACAGAGCTGCTGCCTGTCAGCAATGTTGTTTTTTAAATGCCATAATATTCTAGAACAGGGGTCTGCGACCTTTAGGATCAAAAGAGCCATTTCTGTCCCTTCGTTCACTAAATTAAATGTGTCCAGAGCCGCAATACCTGCTACAATTTTCATTATCAACTGGTGGCTCATGGGCCACTTTGTTAGAATGGGCTTTTCTGACCAGTAGGCATGAAATGATAAAATGAAAAACATCCAGTGATTGTTAACATTGATATTTTTACATCTTGAGACTTGTAAAGGAAAAAAAAGATGGTATTTTGCAGATTTTTTTTAAAAACTAAAACAATGAACTGTGCAGTTTTTTTTTTATTATTATGGAGAAATTGAGTGTCCTACTTTGAAGAATAAAGCATAAAGTTAAAGAGAGTATGATGTATTAGTACTTGTAGTATTCACATATTTGCAAAGGAAATGACAGGAAAACTGCTTAAACTAGTCATTTTTGTTGTTGTGGGTATAACAACCATGAAATTCAATTTAATGTTAGCTTCAAAGCTGGAAAGAGCCGCAGGTTGAAGACCCCTGTTCTAGAACATTCTAAACAGATAAACTAAATGATCAACGTTTATAGTCTCCCTCTTTGTCTGTTGTACAATCTGTACATTATCTTTATTTTGCTCTGTAAGCCAAGATACATTTAAATATTTCCATAAAGTTATGGAAACCAGTTAGGTCATTATAGACCATTTTAGTCCCTTCTGCTGAATTGTTCAAAATTAGTTCTAATTTCAGTTTGTTGTAGGTCTCAGTTCTGGATGGATCTGATGAATTATCTGAGGGAGAAGAACCGAGGACCTGGACCTCCATAAACGATTGATGTGGCAATCATCCTCCCAGCAAGAAATTATTCATCATCCTTTGCAGCTGTACACATTTTGGTGACATTAATCCCACATCCACCAACAGTTGTCAACATTCTTCTGAAAAAATTCAAAAACATCTCTCTTAATATATATATATATATATATATAGTATTTATAGTAGTGTATATATATATATATATACACAAACACACACACTGTGTATGTGTGTGTGTATATATACAGTATACTGTATATATATGTTAGGCTGATTGGTAACTAAATTGACCCTGGGTGTGAGACAGGTTCCTCTTGTAAATGAGTCCCTGTGGCTCAATGAGGCTGGCCTGTATAAATAAAGGTTGAATGAATGAGTGAATGAATATACACTATGTATGTGTGTATATATATATGTATGACATATATATATATACATATATACACACGCACATGTATATACACACGCACATGTATATACACACGCACATATATATACACACGCACATATATATACACACGCACATATATATACACACGCACATATATATACATATATATATGTGGATTGATGAAGGGAGACAGATGATACAAATACAGAAACCGACCACAGGAACATATACTCACCTGTTACTGAAGTGGCCTCTCTTTGTCGTTGTGTGAACATAATTGCTTTGATTACATGTCACTTTGCTGCTGTAGCATGTGGATTTACCCATTGTTGGACAGTAAAATAATTTCTATTGTATTCTATTTTGTTTGCCAAGGTCTGAGCTGGACACCCCTTCAGAAGATGATCTGATTAGGAATTACCTTTATGAAGGCTACACTTATGCAGGAATTTTGGATTACTTGGCAACAATTCACAATGTTAGAATGAGCCTTCGCTCTGTAAAGCACAAATAAATAAATAAATCACTCGCCAGACAAAAAAAATATAAATGACTCGCCTCTTCCTTTGGTGAATGAATGATGTGAATAATTCTGTCAAAACTTTTTAAAATAGTTTGTCTTCAGTAATCTGCATATATACATCTTTTACATTACGGGCGGCCGTGGTGTAGTGGTAATGGCAGTCGTCTCCCGATCGGAAAGTTGGCGGTTCGACTCCCGGGACCCGCACCATGTGTCGTTGTGTCCTTGGGCAAGACACTTAACCCTGAGTTGCTCCCGGTAGGACTGGAAAGCACCTTGCATGGTAGTCTGCCGCCACCGGTTTATGAATGTGTGTAGCATTCAATATATGTGTAGCACTTTGAGATTTTCAGTAATGAAAAGTGCGTTATAAATTGAATTAATTATTATTATTATTTAAATTGCTTCTTTTTGTACATTTTACACATCTGGTAATGCCGTACGTGGAGGAGGAGAGGAAATGCTCAAATTAAAGCTTCTATTGTGTAACAAAATAAACAAAGTTTGTGGCTACTTCTTGCAAACATTCATTTAATAATTTTATTGAACACTACGTGGAGCAATTTTTGTAAAGAAACCACACACACATACACACACACACACGAGGGCACTTCTTAATTGACAGCTGCTAAATTTCTATTTCTAGAGACAAAACTTGTCTCTGCAACTGTTGAATTCTCCATGCGGCATCATCCAGTTGACCTAAGAGAAGACACAAAGGTGGAAACACAAAAAATGTAATAATTGCCATAAAGTATAAGAATACATGTAATAATAACAACTTTTATTTATAATGCACTTTACATAAACAGTACAACAGATCTCAAAGTGCTACACTGAATGAACATTAAATGACAAGATAAAAAAACTATAGTATATAGCTGCTCCTCCTGACTCAAATCATTTCATGTATTTACTGACAACCTCCATCATTAGCAAGTTCAAAATGTCAACGAAAAAGTTAACTCGAGTTAAATGAGTTTGAGAAAGAAATCATGGCAGACGAATCAGAAACTTGTCACAAAGTAGTTACTCCGATATCATTAATTATTTAATTAATACAAGGAGCGAGCGCACACCGGCTTCACAGCACACCGGCTTCACAGCTTTAAATCCAAAAAAGATGTGTAAACTGTCTCAATCAGATCTAACCAGCTAAAAAAAGGTTTAACTAAAATAACACACAGCCAACAAACAGTCCAAGCTGAACACGGACCAGAACCAGCACTTTTGAGTCTTACCGTGTTGGAAGTTAGCATGTTGTTAGCATCTGGAGCGTGGCTCGCGGGAGCTCAGGTCGGACGGCGTGCATCCGCTGAGGCGGCCGCGGAGGCACGTCCACGTCCCATGGGACCGACGCGTCGCCCGCACGACTTGGCTCCCGTCCTCCTTCTCCAACTGGGACGGTCTGGTGGACCGTGAGGAGCAGAGGAGGCCATTGTCGCGTTAGCGAGATGCTAAGCTAACAGCATGCAAGACGGTTTGCTAAATAATGAAAAAAAAAACCCAGCTCTAACACACAGACAGTTGTACTCTAACATTGTTCTGACATAGTTTCACAAAATGATTTATGTAGAATATTTTGTTTACCGGCCAAAAGGACGACGTCTTCCAGAGCAGATCCAAGCCAGACTCAGAGCGAGGAGGGGCTGCTGTCCAGTTTCTCCGATGAGATAAATCCTTCACGTTACTTTTTTTTTGATTAACTGAAACCTGCGCGTTGCCCAAACGTCTACCCGACTGGAACACCCACTGACACAACACGAAGTAACCATTGCAATTAATTAGAAATTAACACAAAAAAAAACGTGAAAAATGAACATCCATTAAACTGCGCTGTCCCCTGTTCTGACTTTCAAAATGAGGGTCCACCCAGAAGTAAGACGGATGTGACGTCACATGGGAACTATGTATACAGAAAGTAAACGTTTAAGCATTACATCACTGACAGGCAGCGTTAGTTTCTGTGGCTAAAGTTGCTGCAATGATGGATAACGTTGTAAACCACAACTAACAAACACGTAAATACAGAGTTTATTAACCTTACCTTAAGCTATATCTTGTAATTCAACCTCTATAAATAAAGGTTGAATGAATGAAATTCCGTGAAGTTTCAGACATCGAGGGAGAATCGACCCGGAACCAGAAGTACAGATATGCTGCGTCAAGACCTCTTTTTTGTTCGACTGCCCCCTAGTGGTCTTGATTGAATAATTTTGAGACAAATCTAACAGGCTTCATTCAAAAAAAAAAATACTCAACCAAAAAACAGGAGGTTCAATCAAAAAAAAATTATTCAACCAAAAAACAGGAGGTTCAATCAAAAAAAAATTACTCAACCAAAAAAAACTTAGACTTTTCTTTGATTGATTGAATACTACTTTTTTTGATTGAATACTACTTTTTTTGATTGAATACTACTTTTTTTGATTGAATACTACTTTTTTTGTTTGATACGATTTTTTTTTTGATTGAATAATTGTGAAACAAATCTGACACCATAGATTCTCACGGAGTAAAGTCAGACATGTTGACTCGGTTCCGGTCCAGTCAGCAACTGGTGCGCAGATGAAGCGGCCCCACTTGGTGTCAAATCTGTTGACTCTTATCCAAATTCCAGCTTTACCTTGTTGTTAACTTGTTGACAACAACTTGTAGTAGCTGAACTTTTAGCCAGAGAGGAAAACAGGCTGCCTCGTGTGCTCTGTTTACCCCAGGCTGCACACATGCGCAGTGGTGAAGGTTCCAAAAATCACAGCGCCATCTAATGGCCCAGCATGGTAACTACAGTAAATTCATGAGTACGGGGGTGGGGGGGAGAGAGTCGTATCCACAGAATTCGCCCATGTCAACGCAAAACTTTCAACCTAATTAACATACCCAAAAGTTGCGTTTCCCCCACACAGTGTCCGTGTAAACAGGGCCAAAGATGGATATGAATAGAATCTACCGGTATTCATATCCATCTTTGTCTGGCCTGTCTTCTAGGACCGATCTGCCTTGGGAGACCCTATAGGTATGGCTCTGACAGCTCCCAGGATCATTCAGGTACACAAACTTCAGGTGGTGATTCACAAAAGAGATCTGCATTGACACCCTTTCAAGTTCCTAGAAAATTTCTAGTTTATCTGTCCATATTTTCTAGATTGTTAAAGACTGTGTCCCTCATGCATGAAGAAATAAATAAAAAAGAGATAATCTATTGTCACATTCCATGTAGCTATACAGAAAAGTTACTGCAGATGGATGAGTTCTAAGTAAAACAAATCTAATCAAATGTGAGTGTAAGCATGTAGCGGTGTGAGTGTAAGCATGTAGCGGTGTGAGTGTAATGTAGAGGTGTGAGTGTAAGTAAGCATGTAGCGGTGTGAGTGTAAGCGTGTAGCAGTGTAAGCATGTAGTGGTGTGAGTGTAAGCATGTAGCGGTGTGAGTGTAAGCATGTAGCGGTGTGAGTGTAAGCATGTAGCAGTGTGAATGTAAGCATGTAGCAGTGTGAGTGTAAGCATGTAGCGGTGTGAGTGTAAGCATGTAGCGGTGTGAGTGTAAGCATGTAGCAGTGTGACGGTGTAATGTAGCGGTGTGAGTGTAAGCATGTAGCGATGTGAGTGTAAGCATGTAGCGGTGTGAGTGTAAGTAAGCATGTAGTGGTGTGAGTGTAAGCATGTAGCAGTGTAAGATAATAATAATGAATTCAATTTATACCGCACTTTTCATTAATAAAAATCTCAAAGTGCTACAACAAATAAAACAAGTGATAAAATCAAGTAAAATCAATAATAATATCAACCAAGATCAAGATAAAATCATGTGGAGGCAGAATGGGCCGTTTTTGAAGTCAACCAGTGACTGTGGAGCTCTCAGGTCGTCAGGGAGGGAGTTCCATAGGCGGGGGGCAGCCACACAGAATGCCCGGTCTCCCATGGTCCTTAATTTGGTTCGTGGAATGTGAAGTAGATTACTGTTCTGTGATCGTAGAGACCGGGTGGATGAATATGGTGCAAGAATGTCCTTTAGATAGTCAGGTGAAGTTCCGTGTAAGCATTGATGTGTAATGAGAGCAGTTTTGTACTGAATTCTGTAGGTGACAGGAAGCCAATGGAGGTTATGGAGAATGGGTGTAATATGTTCAAATTTACGAACTCTCAATAAAATCCTTGCTGCACTGTTTTGAATATATTGAAGCTTCTGAAGATTTTTGCCAGGGATTCCAATAAACAGGGAGTTGCAGTAGTCGAGCCTGGAGGAGACAAAGGCATGGACGAGTTTCTCAGCATCAGAAAAAGTTAGAGATGGGCGAAGTCTGGAGATGTTTCGAAGATGGAAGAAGCAGGTTTTAAACAGATGCTTAATGTGATTTTCAAATGTAAGATGAGAGTCCATTTTTATTCCAAGATTTGTAACAGAGGTGGAGAGGGGGATGTCTTGACCAGAGAAGGAGATTGTTGTTAAAGTTGATGTTTGTATCTGGTGAGGGGTGCCAATCATTATGGCCTCAGTCTTGGAGCAGTTTAATTGAAGAAAGTTCTGATTCATCCATGCCCTAATTTCCTCCAGGCAGGCGAGGGCAGTGAGTGAAGATGAAGATGGGGATGATGAGGATGCTCCAGTCCTGATGTAAAGCTGTGTATCGTCGGCATAGCAGTAGTAGTGTAAGCATGTAGCAGTGTGAGTGTATGTAGCGGTGTGAGTGTAAGCATGTAGCATTGTGAATGTAAGCATGTAGTGGTGTGAATGTAAGCATGTAGCAGTGTGAATGTAAGCATGATGTAGCACTGTGAGGGTAAGCATGCAGCGGTGTGAGTGTAAGCATGTAGCATTGTGAATGTAAGCATGTAGCAGTGTGAATGTAAGCATGTAGCAGTGTGAATGTAAGCATGATGTAGCACTGTGAGGGTAAGCATGTAGCGGTGTGAGTGTAAGCATGTAGCATTGTGAATGTAAGCATGTAGCAGTGTGAATGTAAGCATGTAGCAGTGTGAATGTAAGCATGATGTAGCACTGTGAGGGTAAGCATGTAGCGGTGTGAGTGTAAGCATGTAGCGTGTGAGTGTAAGCATGTAGCAGTGTGAATGTAAGCGTGATGTAGCACTGTGAGGGTAAGCATGTAGCAGTGTGAGTGTAAGCTTGTAGCAATGTGAATGTAAGCATGTAGCAGTGTGAATGTAAGCATGATGTAGCACTGTGAGTGTAAGCATGTAGCGGTGTGAGTGTAAGCATGTAGCGTGTGAGTGTAAGCATGTAGCAGTGTGAATGTAAGCATGATGTAGCACTGTGAGGGTAAGCATGTAGCGGTGTGAGTGTAAGCATGTAGCATTGTGAATGTAAGCATGTAGCAGTGTGAGGGTAAGCATGTAGCGGTGTGAGTGTAAGCATGTAGCGTGTGAGTGTAAGCATGTAGCGGTGTGAGTGTAAGCATGCAGCAGTGTGAGTGTAAGCATGTAGCAGTGTGAGTGTAAGCATGTAGCAGTGTGAGTGTAAGCATGTAGTGTGAATGTAAGCATGTAGCGGTGTGAGTGTAAGCATGTAGCGGTGTGAGTGTAAGCATGTAGCGGTATGAGTGTAAGCATGTAGCAGTGTGAGTGTAAGCATGTAGCAGTGTGAGTGTAAGCATGTAGCAGTGTGACATAGAAAGCCGTACTTTTGTCAGGTTGTAGCTGAGGACATTCTCTATCATATACGGAATCCAAATCAAAAATCCAAGATGTCTGACAAAGCAAAAAAGTAAAAATACTGTAAATTTGGTCAATTTTAGTGATATTGAGCTGAAACTTGGTGTAGTGATTGCTGACAATATTTCCTAATAAATGCTATATCAAAATCAAAAATCCAAGATGGCCGTCAATGCTACTTTCAAATGGCTTTAACTCAGCCATCTTTATACATAGAGAGCTGAAATTTGGTTAGTTTAAAGCTGTGGACATTCTCTATCACGTGTTGAATGCAAATCAAAAATCCAAGATTACCTTAGCTAATAGTGCATTAACAGAGTACCCGAGTTTTCGACAGCTCGAGTGCTTTGACTTCTATCGAGGCTTTTTTGTCCAACTCGGGTACCCGTAGTGACGTCACATTTCACATTTCACAGCGCGCGGGGCAGCTTTTAGCTTTTAGTAGACGCTACAAAATGGATTCCTGTGTGCGCACGGATGTTAATGGAGCAGGCCGTCTTGTCAAAAAGGTAAAACAGTTTATAATTTTATAAAATGCGCTACTTCGTGTTGACTTTCTTTGTAGTAGATTGTGACAGCAGAGGGCAGTGTTGCAATGCAGGTCCCATATTATAACACGGCCGAAACGGCTTCCTTTCTCTCGTTTCACAAACAAAAAAAAACAAATATTCATCTCTCTAGAGCTACCAAAAATCTATAAACACAATCTCTAAAAGTAAACCTAAATTGCACAGCTGCAGGCGGTGGTACGGTGTGGCTGTGGCCCCATTTGTTTTTAAGTTTCGGTTTTCATCGCTTTATACTTTCACTTTTAATATTATTAATATAACTAATAGTTTTGTTTTTCCTGTGACTTATGTGCAGTATGATAAATGATAGGAGCATAATAAATGCTCCCAATGCTTTGTTGGTCTTTTTTTTCTTTTTGTAAAGACGTTTTTAGGCATTTATATTTATTTATTTATTTTGCATCGTAAGACACTGTGACGTCATCGGCTACTCGAGCGTCGTTCGAGTTTTTTTATGTTAATGTCGAGGTTAAAAATTATGTACTCGTTCAACCACTATTAGCTAAAAGAGAAAAAAACGCCATAACTCTGCCATTTTTAGAGCTATTCAACCAAAAGTTTGCAAATTGGTAGATGACAATGATCCCTACAAAGCCCGGATTGAAAATCAAAAATCGAAGATGGCCACCTTAGCTAAAAGAGAAAAAACACCATAATTTGGCCATTTTTAGAGCTATTTAGCTGAAATTTAGTGTAATGGTTAGCTGACAGCGCTTATAAACACAATGGGTGGCGAACAGAGCAGGAGGACTCAGGTTCCACCTTTAAAAAACATGTGGTGCAGCTTTGGGACTGATTCCCAGATGATTTTCACACATTGATTGAACAGACTAGCTAGAGTTTCCGCGGTTGCCACAATAAGGCTGGAGCGTCGCATAGGCATTCACACGTGCATTTTCTATAGTGCTGTCTATCTATCTATCTATCTATCTATCTATCTATCTATCTATCTATCTATCTATCTATCTATCTATCTATCTATCTATCTATCTATCTATCTATCTATCTATCTATCTATCTATCTATCTATCTATCTATCTATCTATCTATCTATCTATCTATCTATCTATCTATCTATCTATCTATCTATCTGTTTTTAGTTTTTATTTTATAATTATTTTATTTTATACAGTGTTACACTTTTACTATTTTATGTTTATGTTTATTAAATGTTTCAGTGTTTTAGTGTTTAAATGGTTACTGTTGCACTGAGGGACTGAGAGAAACGCAATTTCAATCCTGTGTATGTCCTGTACATATTGCAGTTCTGACAATAAAGTTGACTTTGACTTTGACTTTGGTTGTTTGATTAAAAATGATTTGCCGTAGAGCAGCAACACTCACAAG
>JBBPBX010069758.1:0-11870 GCA_038048925.1 Garcialebias charrua
AATCTCCAATTTACAATTAATACAATATAAGGTTCTCTATAGAGTACATTATACAGGGCAGCGAATGTTTAAGATGGGCTTTATACCATCTAACAAGTGCTCACAGTGCATAAGTAATACACCTGATGATTATATTCACGCGCTCTGGTTCTGTCCACCCGTTCAGAGGTTCTGGGTACAGGTATGTGAAGACTTGTCTAAATGTTTGAAAATTAATATCCCACTCTCTCCATCTGTTTGCTTATTGGGTATCTTTGAAGATGTTATACTAGAAAAAAATACATCCTATATGCTTTTCACTGCCTTATGCATCGCAAAGAAAACCATACTCGTAAATTGGAAAAATAAAAATAATCTTAGCGTTAATCAGTATAAAAATCTTCTGTTAGATCATATTAGTCTTGAAACAGCATCTGCCGACACATTGGATCAACCTATTTGGCATTCTTTGATCGGCTCCGTTACGTAGTGAGGGTGGGGGGTCTGGGATGTGGCCTTGTGGGGCATTGGGACTGGAGGGGGGGAGGTTGGGGTTTGGGGCGCCGGGGGGTTAGGGCTGCTTGGGCGGGGAGGACCTCGTCTTCGACCTGGGGAGGACCGGGGGGGGTTCTGGGGGACATCTACTGGGGGCGGCATGCGGGCCCTCGGGTGGTCGGTGGCGGCGGTCATGGGTCGCCGGTCGGTGACCCGGCTGTGCTGGGGTGGTTTCGGGGTGGGTGCCGGGGGCTTGGGACTCTGGGGGCGCGTCGTCCCCGGGCTTGGGCCTGGTGGGGGTCGGGGGTCTTGGGCTCTAGCCGGCGGGTCGCCGGGCTATGGGCTGGCTGGCGCTCTGGTGCCCAGCTCTGGCCGGGGGCTCTCGGCTCGCTGGTGGGTTGGGGTTCATATGCTGGGGGGTGGGTGTCTGGGGGCGTGACTGGTGGCCAATGGGAGGGAGCGGGCAAACCCAGCTTGGGTGTCTAATGTGTTATGTGTTTTGAAAGTTGTTAATATGAAGGGTGGGTATAGTATTTCTTCTGGGGTGGGGATTAAGTGGATGTCCTGGATGATGGTCTTGGACTATACTTGGCCGGTGTGCGGGCCCCGGTTGGGGCCTGTTCTTGATGCTTCCTGGCTCTGTCGACGGTTGGGCGGGCGCTCTTGGCCGTGTCGTCCATGTGGGATTTTGTGTCCTCTTGGACGGCGGGCTGACTGCGGTTCGCAGGGGTCGTGGCGGCCCTGGCGGGTGTGGGCTGTTGGTTCTGCTGTTGGCGGCCCTCGGGGCCGTGTCCCTCTCTGGTCTTGGCTCAATGTCCTGGCGGTCGGAGAGGTGTTTCCTTTACCTCGCTCCTTGGGTGGACCTTGGCGAGCTGGGGGGTAAGCAGGGTCAGCGGGGGAGCTGACTCGCTGTGGGAGCACTGTTCCTGCAGTTATTTTTCTCCCCATCCCTCAACACGCACCTCCGCCCTCTTCATCTTAAATTAATACATGTAGGGAATTTGGGTCTCGGGTGTGCTGCAATGGTTTTACATCTCTGTTGTTAAGAGCACCTGGGACTCAATTTTATATACACTTTAGACATTCATTCATAAACATCTTCATAAAAGTCACATATAGGGAATGGAGTGAGCACTATGGCTATGGGTGGCGGGATGACATCAATCTCGCCCCCATGCCTATGCTCACTCAACATTATGCATCTAGACAATTAGGGCCTGGGTTAGAGTTGGAGTGGAGGGGAAACTGGTATAATGCCAGCCTTTGCTCCTTCTCTTTCCTTTTTAAATACACTTTACAACAACACTCACCAACAGTACATTTGGGGACGGGGGTGTGTGTGTCGGGGTCTTGATTTGTTAATTTCAATTTTATTTATTATGTATTTATTTATATATTATTTATTTATTTTTCTCTTACCCCCCTGGTTGCCTTGCGGACATTCTGGGGGTGGGCCGTCAGGGGTTGTGCTGGGGTGTGGGGGGGTTCGGGGCCTGCGGGTTCGCCGTGGGCGGGGCTGGCAGTGCGCTCCCTCTGGGGCTGCTTGGGCTCGGGTGTCCTGTCCTGTCGGCAGGGCGCGGGGTGGGCCGGATCTTGGACGTCTGCTGCTCTCCACCCCAGAATGAATGGGTCTACCTCCTGGGTTTGGATGTGGGCTGCCCCATGTAGGGAGCAGGTACATGTCTTGGACCTAGGGGGTATAGAGTGTGCATCGGGATTATGAATGGAGCGTGTCGTTATTGTTTGTCTTTCTGTGACTGAGGGTGAGGATGAGGGTGGGTCTGAATGAGTGTGTCTGTGTATGAATGTTTAAGTGTCAGGCTGGGACTTGGACTGCCCCCTCTCTGATACTTCTGAGGCTACCCAGTGTCGCGCTCCTGCCACGTGGCCCCCTGGTGGGTGTTCCTCTGCCTACGGGCGTGCTTGGGGCCCTCACTATCTGGGGCTGGGCGCTTGGGCGTTTGTCAGCTCGGCCTGGTGGCTGCCTGGTGGGGCTCGGGTCCTCTGGTCCTGTCAGGTCTGGACCTGAGGGATGGGCGTCCCCGGTGCCCGAGCCTCGGTGACCGGCCCTGGGGCTACGTCGGTGCAGCGGGCTCCGGCGGGGGCCTGTGTATTGTCGCTGTTGACCCCGGGGGGTCATTGTGTGTGGTCCCTGGTGGGGTTCGTCCGGTTCTTCCACTTGGTCGGATCTGGGGAGTGGACGAGTGGCTCGTCCTGTTCGGGTGGTCCTGGGGACTCTGGGCTCGGGGTCCTTCCTGGGGTCTTGGGCTTTGATCGCCCCTTCGTCTGTCTCGGGCTTTGGGGGGACGGGTCTCTGATGCTTCACAGTCGCTACTAAATGTTCTATTGGAGGAACCTCATTCACTTATGCATGCTCACAACCACACACAAATGGATGCAGGGATGTATAGTAGATGTATGTAGATGGGTATATAAATGAATATAAATATATATGTATGTATATTGTATATATATTTGTAGGTATGGGTATGTGTATTTATAGAAATATTTGCAAGGTCATGAATATTATCAGTCTTTATGCTTGTATGTTTCGTTGTTGTGTTCTGTCATGTGCTTTGCAGGATTGTGGACGGAGGTTTGGTGTGTTTGCCTTGTGCTCTTTCTGTGGACAATTGTTGTTTTGTTGTTTTGTTTTGTTTTGTTGTCTCACTTTCTCTTTTCTTTCTTTCTCTATTAAAAAAAAAAAAAAAAAAAAAAAAATAAAAAAAATAAAAAAAAAAAAAAATATTGGAGTGAGAGGATGGCTATAAGGTGTGAAGGGAGGCCATCTATAAATGGAAAAAAAAAAAAATTTAAGAAAATGATCAAAATGAATTTGTTAAAAATATATATATGAAATGACGTATTGTGTATTGTATTAGTTAGAAAATTAGAAAGAGTTAGTCATTTTGTACTGTTGGTGGAAGATTATTATTGTTTAATCTGATTGTTTGAAAAAAGGGGCAGATATAATAAGATTTATTCTTCTTTCTGCTACCTTTCATTTTTTTATATTTTGTACATTATCATTTATGGGATTGTCTTGTATTGTGTTTCTTTTGTAAAAAAAATGAACAAATTTAATAAACATAAACAAACATAAACGTGTAACGTGTTAACGGACTTGAAACGACGTCATCCAAACGTGAACATTTTCTAGAAGCAAGAAAAGCAGCTTGCAAACACCGCTAAAACT
This sequence comes from Garcialebias charrua, assembly GCA_038048925.1. Lineage (NCBI taxonomy): Eukaryota > Metazoa > Chordata > Actinopteri > Cyprinodontiformes > Rivulidae > Garcialebias > Garcialebias charrua. Next base: position 3,671 of record JBBPBX010069758.1, read on the forward strand.
AGCAGCATTTAAACAACCTTTATCAGGTAAATCACATAGGTCCAGATCAATAACACAAACTGTATGATCTAAAAAAGCTCAGTCTGGTCCTCTGGACATTCCAAAGAATAAAACAAAGCAAAAAATTTATAGAAACGTTTCGTCTGAGCTTTTTTAGATTTTTCTACCTGGATTATTGAGCATGCATCAGGGTACAAACTGTGGTGTTCATGATAACTGTTATTAACGAGTGTTCTTGAACGTTACACACTAGAGGATGTGACGTGTTTATGTAGCACGAGGCTGACGTTATCTGACTAATAAAGTGAGTGTTTGCCAGCGCATGAAGTCCCACGTATTTGTTCTTAAAATAAGAACACGACATGGTGTCAGAAGTGGTGAGTTGCTGAGGAGTCTGTCTGGCGTGTATAAGAAGAGGAAAGACGAGCTACAGCTATTTTGAAGATGTCTGAAGAAAACGAGCAGCCGAGGGCAGGAGTTAGCATAGCGGCTAACACACCCAGCGCCACGTTCAGCATCCAGCCGCCGGAGCCTTTTGATTTTTCGAAGCCACATGAATGGACAAAATGGATCCGTCGCTTCGAGAGGTTCCGCCAGGCCAGTAGCTTGTCGTTGAGTTCTGATGAAAACCAGGTAAACACCTTAATATACTGCATGGGAGATGAAGCGGATGATGTCCTGAGAGGATTAAAGCTAAACGATGCAGACCAGCGCCAGTATGAAAAAGTGAAAGAAGGGTTCCAGAACTTCTTCATACTCAAGAAAAATGTTGTTTATGAACGCGCACGATTTAATATGCGCAAACAAGAGCAAAATGAAACAGTGGATGCATTTGTTACAGCCCTGCATGCATTAGCTGAGCACTGCAATTATGGACTGCTCCACGATGAATTAATAAGAGACAGAATTGTGGTGGGCTTAGCAGACATCGGACTGTCAGAGCGAATGCAAATGGAGAAAAATTTGGACTTGGAGAAAGCTGTAAACATGGCAAGACAATCAGAAGAGATTAAAAAGCAACAAAGTACTCTGAGATGTGAAGCCAGTGTAATGCAGACAAGTGTCAGCTCTGTTGATAGAGTTGTTAAAAGCAGACAACAGTTTGATCAATCCAAATATAACAAGTTTAAAAATAAAAATGCTAAAACACATCCACAGGTCGACAGCAGAAGCACATCAAGTACAAAGTGTTTCAAGTGTGGAGGCTCCCCTCACCCTAAATATGAGTGTCCTGCTAATGATGCAACATGTAATTTCTGTGGGAAGAAAGGACACTATCAGCGTGTGTGCAGATTCAGCAAAAAGGTGCAAAGCATTGAAGAGGATGAAGAGGAGGAAAGTTTCTTCCTTGGAGCTGTGACCACAGAAAATCAGGCATGGTCAGCTGATATAAAGATAAATGAGACAACACTAACATTTAAACTTGATACAGGTGCAGACGTCACAGCCATGGCTCAGAAAGATTTGAACAGACTGTTTCCCAGTGCTGAAAAACCTGCTCTTCTCAAACCAGTGAAACCTCTGTTAGGCCCTGGCCGAACACCACTGGATGTTGCAGGTTACACAAAATTACAGCTTACCTACAGGGACAAGAGTACAACAGAAAAAGTCTATGTTGTTAAGAACCTCACCACACCACTGCTTGGTCTGCCTGCCATCACAGCTCTTGGTCTTTTGGCGCGTGTGAACTCTATATCAATGGACACTGTAAAAACTGTGTACCCCAGGCTCTGCACTGGACTAGGTGAGGTGCAACACACATACCGCATTAAACTCAAACCTGATGTGGTTCCATACTCACTCAAAGCCCCTAGGAGAATTCCTCTGCCTTTAGTGGGAAAAGTAAAGGAGGAACTCCACAAAATGGAGGAGCTGGGTGTCATCAGCCGGGTGGAGGAACCTACAGATTGGTGCGCCGGCTTGGTGGTTGTCCCAAAACCAAACAGTTCTAGACTGAGACTGTGTGTGGACTTTACGGGACTAAACAAGTATGTTTGCAGAGAAAAGTATGTACTACCATCAGTTGATCAAAGTCTAGGAATGCTGGCTGGAGCCAAAATATTCAGTAAACTGGACGCCAATATGGGGTTTTGGCAAATTCCCTTATCGAAGGATTCAGCCAAGCTCACAACATTCATAACACCGTTTGGGCGATTCCACTTTAATCGCCTCCCCTTCGGCATCAACTCTGCCCCCGAGCACTTCCAGCGCATAATGGCGGGGGTTATTGAAGGACTGGAGGGAGTGATTTGTCACATTGATGATCTGCTGGTGTGGGGACGCAACCAGGAGGAACATGATGCCCGTCTCCATGCCACACTGCTAAGGCTGGAAAAAGCAGGTGTAACACTAAATGTGGAAAAATGTGATCTCTCACGGAGCAAAGTTTCCTTCCTAGGTCACATCATCACAGATTCAGGCATCAGCCCTGATCCAAAGAAAACAGAGGCCATTACAAACATGAAAGAACCAAGTAATGTGTCAGAACTTAGAAGTTTTCTGGGCATGGTGAACCAAGTGGGCAAGTTCATTCCCCATCTGGCCGAAAAGGACAAAGCCCTGCGTGATCTATTGTCAAAAAGAAACAGTTGGTACTGGGGCACGGACCAGGACAAAGCATTTAAAACTCTAAAAGAGGCTTTAACGTCAACTCCAGTACTGGCCATGTATGACCCAAACAGAGACACTAAAGTTTCGGCAGATGCTTCATCATATGGACTGGGAGGAGTTCTTCTCCAGATGTGGGAGGAAGGCTGGAGACCGGTAGCTTATGCTTCGCGGTCACTTTCTCCAACGGAGCAACGTTACGCACAGGTGGAAAAGGAGGCTTTAGCCCTTACATGGGCGTGTGAACGTTTTCGTGATTTCCTCATAGGGAAACACTTCTGCTTGGAGACAGACCATAAGCCTCTCATTTCCCTGCTGGGAGAACAAGCGTTGGACCTTCTTCCACCAAGAATTCAGCGTTTCAGGATGAGACTCATGCGCTACGTGTATGATATACAGTACGTTCCAGGTAAATCACTCTGGACAGCAGACACATTGTCCCGTTCTCCATTAGTTCTTTGTCTAACTGAGACATCTGTCTTTTTATTGGTGGACACTGACATCTATGTGGACAACATCATTGCAACTCTGCCAGTTAGTTCTTCATATTTGGACACACTTAAAGAACAGCTACAGAGTGACAACATTTGTGCACGTGTCATGGAGATGTGCACACAAGGATGGCCAATTCATGCAAATCAGGAACCACTGCTGAGAAATTACTGGCCGGAACGTGCCACTCTCACTGTGAAAGATGGTTTGTTGCTGAAAGACTCACGACTTGTTATTCCCTCAGCGATGCGAAATGCTGTGTTGGAAAAGCTTCATGAGGGACATCAAGGGGTGGTTAAGTGCAAAGCCCGGGCTCGTCAGTCAGTGTGGTGGCCCGGACTCAGTCAGCAAATAAATGAAATGGTGTTAAAATGTAGAACATGTATACAGGAAAGGCACAACCATAGTGAACCACTCATGCCTTCCCAACACCCTGCCCGCCCATGGCAAAAATTAGGCACAGATCTTTTTGAGTTGGGAGGGAAACAGTACCTTCTTGTTGTGGACTATTTTTCTAGATATGTGGAAATTGCTCTTCTAAATGGGACAAAATCAAATGATATTATAATTAATCTTAAGTCCATTTTTGCCCGACATGGTATTCCTGAGATCCTAATGTCAGATAATGGACCACAGTATTCTGGGCGAGTCTTTGAGTCTTTTGCTGCCTCATATGGGTTCGAACACATCACTAGCAGCCCAAGATTTCCGCAGAGTAATGGGGAAGCGGAGCGCTCAGTACAGACTGTGAAAAACCTGTTAAAGAAAGCAGCAGATCCCTATTTAGCTCTTCTTGCTTATAGAGCTACACCGCTGCAGAATGGATACAGCCCTGCAGAGCTCCTAATGGGCCGAAGATTGCGCACAACGCTACCAGCACTTCCCTCTACTTTGAATCCTGCACTGCCGGACAGTGTCGACCTGGCTCAAAAGGAGAGTCAAAGGAGGAGGATGGACATGGCAAACTTCAACAGGCGCCATCGGGCCAAACCTTTGTGTGACCTATCACCGGGAGAACAAGTTTGGGTTACAGATGCAAAAACACCTGGGACTGTGATCCAAAGTCATGCCACACCAAGATCCTACATGGTGGATTTACCCCAGGGATCAGTGAGGCGCAATCGGTTGCATCTGATCCCATTGCATTCGGCTTTGCAGGATGAGACTGTGAGAATGGGGTTGACAGAAGTTCCTGCAGAGCAGTCTTCATCAGCGGTGTCATCAGCTGTTACTCCTGTAAAGACTGATGTTATGAGAACAAGATCAGGGAGAATAGTTATAAAGCCTTCTAGACTGGACCTTTAAGAGAGAGAAGGAAAAAGAGAGAGAGAAAAAAAAAGTTAGAGTTAAGTTAGAGTTAAAAGGACTGATAGTTGAAGAAACAGGTTGTATATAAGTTACAGTTATTTTATGCTGTGTTCCTAGCCTGTAAAAGAAAATGAAAAAAAAAAAAATGAAACAAAATGGTTCCCTATTTGTTAAAAGGGGAGATGTGGTGTTCATGATAACTGTTATTAACGAGTGTTCTTGAACGTTACACACACTAGAGGATGTGACGTGTTTATGCAGCACGAGGCTGACGTTGATCTGACTAATAAAGTGAGTGTTTGCCAGCGCATGAAGTCCCACGTATTTGTTCTTAAAATAAGAACACGACACAAGCTGTATGAGTTTTAAAGCTCTGGATCTACAAAAACATGTCTGTATGTTGTTGATCTGCAGGCTTTAAAGTACCTGAGCCTCGCTACGACATCCATCATGTCAACACTTCAGCCAAAAAGTTAATCACTTTATGAAAAAACGAAAACTGATATTGTCAACAAGTCCTGGACCAGATTAAAGCTCTGCCCTGATGATGATGACCGAGAGATTCAACCACCTCAACCGATCAAGAGGAGGTATTGTTCTTTTATTATTATTATCTAATTTATCTTTTTTGTTTGTGGATTTGTGTGTTTGTGGATTTAGAAAAAGCATATGACAGGGTGCAAAGAGAGGAGGTGTGGTATTGCATGAGGAAATCTGGAGTGGCAGAAAAGTATGTTAGACTGGTACAGGACATGTATGAGGACAGCAGGACATGTATGAGGACAGCAGGACATGTATGAGGACAGCAGGACATGTATGAGGACAGCAGGACATGTATGAGGACAGCAGGACATGTATGAGGACAGCAGGACATGTATGAGGACAGCAGGACATGTATGAGGACAGCAGGACATGTATGAGGACAGCAGGACATGTATGAGGACAGCAGGACATGTATGAGGACAGCAGGACATGTATGAGGACAGCAGGACATGTATGAGGACAGCAGGACATGTATGAGGACAGCAGGACATGTATGAGGACAGCAGGACATGTATGAGGACAGCAGGACATGTATGAGGACAGCAGGACATGTATGAGGACAGCAGGACATGTATGAGGACAGCAGGACATGTATGAGGACAGCAGGACATGTATGAGGACAGCAGGACAGTGGTGAGATGTGCTGTAGGAGTGACAGATAGCTTCAAGGTGGAGGTGGGAATCAAAGTCAAAGTCAACTTTATTGTCAGATCTGCAATATGTACTGTACAGGACATACACAGGACCGAAATTGCGTTTCTCTCAGTCCCTCGGTGCAACAGTAAACATCTAAACATTGAAACACTGAAACATATAATAATAGACATAAGCATAAAATAGTAAAACTAACACTGTCCTGAGTTTTTTGCATAGTGGTATAAGAGTATGAAAATTTACACCAACTCTAAAACTAAAACATTAAACATTTAATGAACATAATACTGTCCTGAGTTTTTGCATACTAGTATAAAAAAAGAGTATAAAAAGTATAACTAAAATAAACTAAAGGTTTCTAGCATTGACATTTGCAAAGTGGCAAAGCAGCGTATGAGTTAATGTACACAGTATATGTATGAGGTAGTAGTTGATGTTGTTATAGAGGCAAAAAGTGGCATATGCAGTAAGGCACATTGGGCATCCCTAAATAAGACCGTTCAGAGCACACTGTATATGTATCAGCAGTGGTGTAGATATTAGAGTAGTGTAAATGTAAACAGTAGTAATTACATGTAAGCAGTAGTAAAAAAAGTAAACAGTATTAATAAATGTAAACAGAGAATGTAAACAGTATTATGATTATAGGCAGTGATGTAATACAAACATTAGTGCAAGTATGAGAAGTAGTGCAAACTGTATGAGCACATGACCGAGAGTTTAGTGAATAACCCGTTTGATGACACAGAGTCCAGTGTTAAAATCTTTGTGTTTTGTGGTAATGTGTGAGAAAGTTTTAGTGTTAAGGCAGTTCAAATGGGAGGGGGGGCAGAGCAGGCAGAGTGTTTAGCATCCTGACTGCCTGATGAACAGAGTGCATCAAGGATCTGCTCTGAGCCCCTTCTTGTTTGCTCTGGTGATGGACCGACTAACAGATGAGGTCAGGCAGGAATCCCCATGGACTATGATGTTTGCAGATGACATTGTGATCTGTGGTGAGAACAGGGAACAGATGGAAGAGAACTTGGAGAGGTGAAGGTATTCACTTGAAAGAAGAGGAATGAAAGTCAGAGTCAGAGAGTCAGAGAGTCTTTATTGTCATTTGCACCGCATGTGGTACATGTGATGAAAACGAGATTATGTACACGGGGTCCCAGTTACATCCAACAACAAATGCAAGAGAAAAAAAACAGTAATAACATCTAGAATTAACTAAGAAAAACATCAACTAGTAATACACTAAGCCTAATATAGCGGAAATAAACAGCAGCACGAACATGAGTTTGTATCAAAAAAGTCAGAAAGTCAGCCGTAGTAAGACAGAGTACATGTGTGTGAATGAGAGGGAGGAGGTGGAACAGTGAGGCTACAAGGGTCACAAATAAAATGAATATTAAATTTACAATTAAGGATGTTTTTAGTAGTGATATCAGTAAAGTTAAAGATCAAGTTATTATTTCCTTGAAAATACAAACTTAATAGACATAATTTAGTTGAGTTATTAAATTTATTTTACAGAATTAGGTTTTTTTTTTAATCTCCTGTCCACACTTCAGCTCGGTGGTGGTTTTAACCCGACCGCCATGACACAAAACAAGAAGAGTGGGGGTGGGGGGCTCATTAGTTGCCACCAGACAATAATGCGTATTAATGTCTATGGTTCCCACCAGTACTGACGCCACAAAGCTGTGAGTGCCTGTTAGACGCTATTCAACAACAGCGTGACTATAGAGCATACTTGTTATTTTGTTTATGACGGATGCACGATAATTTCCCTCAAAATACGATATTTTTAGGGCTCTAGTACGATAATCTTACATTTCTCACCTGGCAACACTGCAGCCAGCTGACATTAAAAAATGTCATATTCATTCATCTTACTGCATGGTCTCATCTCTTGCAGGACACAAATGAAAGGAGAAGGGCTGCTGCTCTGCTTGGGTTGCCACGCTACATATCTGTCGAAGATCCATCAACAGTCATCAGGATGTGTGATGTAAGACTAACAAATGTCGTTACAAAAACTGTTTACATATTTGCCTATTCCTTTGTGCTGAATTCATGGAAAAATCTCTCAGGGTTGTCGTGAGTTTGTTAAAACTCTTTTTGGACTGTTATTGAGAGATATGGACTTTGCATTGCCACTGTTCAACGTGGTTAGAATGTTTTTTTGCACTTTTTGGACTGTTATTGAGAGATACTGCCACTGTTAAATGTGGTTAGAATGTTTTTTTGCACTTTTTTTGGACTGTTATTGAGAGATATGGACTTTGCATTGCCAGTGTTCAACGTGGTTAGAACGTTTTTTTGCACTTTTTGGACTGTTATTGAGAGATACTGCCACTGTTCGTGGTTAGAATGTTTTTTTTGCACTTTTTGGACTGTTATTGAGAGATACTGCCACTGTTAAATGTGGTTAGAATTTTTTTTGCACTTTTTTTGGACTGTTATTGAGAGATTGTATGGACTTTGCACTGCCTCTGTTCAACATGGTGAGAATGTTTTTTACAATACAGTAATAGTCTAATTTCTATGGAGGACTGAAACTGACCAATACATAAATACACTTAAAATGCACCAATTAAATAAATAAAAA
>JBBPBX010069759.1:0-11378 GCA_038048925.1 Garcialebias charrua
ACAACATTGCCCCGAAAATCCTAAAGTTTAGACATGTTTCAAATGGAAACCAAAAAAACAAACAAAATAAAAATCAGAACCATAAACCTACATATTAAAACAAAAGCATGAGGTTCTCTGAGGTCAGGGTTATTTATTTTACAAAAAGCTTCCATGTAGCCTAAAATCTGTCTTCCTTTTTATCTTAACCATCCCAGAACAAACAAACAAATCCTCAGTTTGAGATAGTCGGGAAGTCTGAAAGTGAAAAACAATCACATGCCTTCATTAAAAATAAAAATAAAACAGACAGAATGGGTTTATAACATGATGAAGACACATGGACTAAAGCAGGGGTCACCAACGTGGTGCCCGCGGGCACCCCCAAGGACCATTTGAGGTGCCCCCCGGACCTGTTCTAAAAATAGCACAACTCACTACTAAGTTGAATTTAAAATTTAATTTTATTCAGTTGTTATTATTTTTTGTTTTTATATATATTTTAAAATGTCTATCTTAAAAATAAGTTCTTAAAAATATGTTTATTATGCATTTTTTTAAATTTACGCTTTGTTATTTCCGAAGAGTTTATCAAACTGGTGCCCCTTGTATGACTCCGTACCCACGAAATAGCTCTCAGTTTCGAAAAGGTTGGTGACCCCTGGACTAAAGGAAAGCAATTCCGATGTTATGAATTCTGTTTAACCCTGGTGTGTTTTTATATTTTGAATAGAAAATAAACTAGTTTGAATTAAAAAGAAGATATAGTCAGAAAACAGTCAATCCTTTGCATATTCTAAAGCATTCCTATTGCTGTCAGATGAAAACTGAATGTTAAATATTGTGTAGATGTGGAAAAAAGCCTTTAAATAAACCTGACCTGAGTTTGCTGGTGAAACACTGAGGATTAAAACCTCATCACAAGGACACTTATTATTAAAACTCCATCAGCAACACTGACTAAACTTTGGCTGTAATCCAGAAGACAGTCAGAGATGTAAACTTTAAATTTGCATTGATCTTCTTGACTTCCGGAGGCACTTTGTGCACACTTAACCCACGCAGACACGCCCACACCATGGAGCGTTTTAACTTTCCCTTTACACACTCAAAAAACACCTGCAGATTACAAAAAAAATCTACAGCGTCTGGTGAAGAATAACGTCAGGCATTGATCTTTTAGATCATTTGGACACTTTTTGGTATTTCATAGCTGATGACCTGTCACTCGGGGACTGGTGAAATCGGCCTCAGGCAGGTTGCTGGGGATTAATATTCAAGTGTGGGGGATGACCCAAAAGTCCAATTCGTTGTTTCTGCTTCCTCTGCTCTGTCATCTGCACAGAGAAACGAACAGAACAGCACAAAGATGACATTCGATTCAGCAGCACTTCTGTAATCTATTATGAGTTCATTGGTATTATGAGTGGGATGATTCTTTGGAACTGTGTGACGTTTATTGGGTTGCTTCATAAAATGTCAATACTGTACATTGTTGCCCAAAAAACCCCATGGATGGGTATAATCTCAAAAACATGGGATTAGGAGGGCGGCGAGGTGATGGTGGAGTAAATCGAGATTGTATGGTTGGCCCGGGTCACTCATATCACCCAATGTGGGTCACCCAGTTTTTCTCCTTTGACAGAGAAGTTATAGTCTCTATTTGTGTTTTAATGTAATCAAGGAATACTGTAGTCTGGAATTTTATGAAGTGGTGTTTTGTGGAGAGATTGTCTACAATCCAGTTTATGGAATCTCCGTTCTTGTGTGATGTTCATTCAGTTTTTTTTTTTTGTGTATAAAAATAAATCACAGATGTGCCACAAAGCTGTTGTTTATTTATTCATTTTCTAAATTCCAACCTTCTGGCATTAAGAAACAATAAAAAAGTAAATAGTTGTTGTCAGTCATTTTGCCTTTTTAGATCAAGGAGAGGAAAAAAAAAAAAGTGAAATCACTCAATAAAAAAAAAAATAGATTTGTGAATTTACGTGTTTACGAACTCATGTTTGGTTGCTGGTTTCTAAACATTGCAAATGCATTAAAAACAAAATGTTTATGTTTATTAAATTTGTTCATTTTTTTTTTTTTTTTTTAAAAAAAAACAATACAAAACAGTCCCATAAATGATAGCGTACAAAATGTAAAAAAAAAATACAATGGGATGTAAAAATATCTTCTTTGATTACAATCTGAGTTCTGTTGGGAAGTGTTGGATCCAGAGATTGATTTAGGTTTTGTTTTACATGAGCCTCCTCCCAACAATGACAGTCTGACTACCAAAGAGGAACCAAAAGACCAAACCCAAATGAAATGTAAAGCTGGTGTACGAGTGATTCTGTCACTTGATACAACAGATACCTGCTCCTTGAGCTCAGTCAGCTGTCCAGACAGGTTGGCCACCAGCCTCATGGTCGACTCCAGCTTCTCCTGCAGGTTCCTGATTTCATTCTGCTCGCCCTCTGCATCGCTGCTCACCAGTGACATGGCCCGCATCCGAGGAAACCAGTCCAGGTTGTGCTCCTGTGGTTGACCAAGCATATCGTGTTTGATGTTTGTAAGCTAGATTGTTATAGTAACCTTAAGCGTGGGGCGACTGTGGTTGAGCGGTTAGAGCAGTCATCCTCCAATGCAAGAGTTGGGTGTTCAATTCCACCAGCAGTCACATACCGAAGTGTCCCTGGGCAAGACACCAAACCCTTCATTGCTTCCGATGTGTGTCCCATTGGTGTATGAATGTGATAAAGCACTGTTACCCGGAATTTGTGTGTCTATGAGTGCACACCTAATTCTCCAGCTCCCCGGGCGCTTTCTGGCTGCTCATTGCACCACCTGGTGGTGGTTGGGTTAAATGCAGAGACGAATTTCGTCTGTGTATGGGAAACATACACAGATGACAGAAAAAGACATTATTATTATTATTATTAATTTACACTACATGCGTTCCGGCTCCGCCGCTCCGCTCCGCAGGTCGCAGCTGAGCATCTCAAAGTCCAGTTTACACTACCTCCGGTCCGGTCTGCCTGGATGCGCCGCTCCGAGACGCATGCGCGGGAATTGCGAGATCGCGCGATAAATCAAGTGATAAATAATAATAATAATAATAATGTCACATTTTTGTCATCTGTGTATGTTTCCATACAAGACGAAATTTGACTCTGCATTTAACCCAATCACCACCAGGTGGGGCAGTGGGCAGCTATAGAAAGCGCGCCGGGGAGCAATTGGGATGAGATGTGCTGCTCAAACACACCACAAGTTATGCCGTGACTGGGGTTCGAAACTGGGTCCTTCAAAGAAGTCAGAACAAAACAATTCATTCAGTGGAAGAAGGAGAACAACAGTAGAGACAGCCTCGCTGTTTGGTTGTTGATCTTCTCTCGTAAATGAGCGTCAGGACATGGTTTGAGCGACAGGAAGTGATTTATTACATTTCAGAATAAAATACTTTTTTATTTATTTATTTCTTGTATTGCGTTTGTAGGCGTAGTCATAAATGATAGTTTGACAGCATTTTTGTACAAATAAATCCGTATAGAGCTAGGATTAGTCCGCCCGTGGTGATTTTATTTTGTAAATACGGATGTTGTGCTCGTTCCTTTTCCTGTTGGTGCGACGTAATCTTTAAAAGTTGACTCCGGCACAGCTCCGGCGTCCGGCAGAAATAGGATCGGATCCTAATTTTGACGGACTGCCGTCCGCTCGCCGCCGCCGTGCGGAGCCAGTGTAAACGCTCTCATTGATTATAATGGGTGCGTATTTGCTGCGGAGGTCGGACCGGAGCGGACCGGAGCCGGAACGCATGTAGTGTAAATTGGGGGTTAGTTTCTGTATAGATCTAGTGGAGTGCTGTATGAATGGGTAAATGAAGGCACAGATTGTAAAGGGCTTTGAGTATCTTGAGAAGGTAGAAAGGTGCTATATAAGTACAGTCCATTTACCTTTTATCATTTAATGATCCAAACAGACCAGCTAGCACCAGACTCACCTCATCACCAGATGAAGAGCATCTCAGGGTGTCCGCAGCAGAAGTGAGAGGCAGTCTCAGAAAGATTAATCCTCATAAAGCAACCGGACCAGACAACATCCCAGGGAAAGTTCTGAAGGAATGTGCGGACCAGCTCTGTGAGGTGCTGGCTGACATCTTCACCACCTCACTTGCACTGGAGTCAGTTCCCACCTGCCTGAAGACCGCGACCATCATCCCAGTCCCAAAGAGCTCCACAGTGACTGGTCTGAATGACTATAGACCGGTGGCCCTCACCCCGATAGTCGCTAAATGTTTTGAGAAACTGGTCATGTCCCACATCAAGGCAACCGTCAACATCAATGAGGACCCTCATCAATACGCATACCGTGAGAACCGATCAACAGAGGACGCCATTTCTTCCGTGGTCCACACTGCTCTCACCCACCTGGATCAGAAAGACTCATACGTGCGTCTGCTCTTTGTGGACTTCACATCTGCCTTCAACACCATGATCCCCCAAACTCTGATAGACAAACTATCTACACTTGGACTAAGCCCCTCTATTTGTAACTGGGTACTAGACTTCTTAACAGACAGACCACAGTCCGTGAAGATCCACAACTTCTCCTCCTCCACCATAACCCTCAGCACTGGCTCTCCTCAGGGATGTGTGCTGAGCCCCCTTCTGTTCACTCTGCTCACATATGATTGTACAGCCACACTTCCAGGCTGTCATATTGTTAAGTTTGCAGATGATACAGCGGTGGTGGGATGCATCACAAACAATGATGAGTCCAGCTACAGACAGGAGGTGGAACACCTGGAGAGCTGGTGCAAAGAGAATAATCTTCACATGAATGTGAAGAAGACAAAGGAGATGATTGTGGACTTCAGAAGGAACAAACACACCCATGCCCCACTGAAAATAGGTGGGTCTGCAGTGGAAGTGGTCTCCAGCTACAAATACTTGGGTGTACACATGAATGATAACCTCAGCTGGAGCAACAACACCACCAGCCTGATCAAGAAAGGTCATCAGAGACTCTACTTCCTCAGACGGCTGAGACGAGCTGGTCTGAGCAGCCCAGTCCTCACCTCCTTCTACAGGTGTGCAGTGGAGAGCATCCTGTGCTCCAGCATCAACGTGTGGCATGGAGGCTGCACAGTTGAAGAGAGGAAAGCTCTGCAGAGAGTGGTGAAGGCTGCACAGAAGTCTGTTGGAGTCAGTCTCCCCACAATCACAGACATTTATACCTCCAGATGCAGGAAAAGAGCCACCTGCATCATGAAAGACCTCACTCATCCAGCACACTCACTCTTTGCCCCACTCCCCTCAGGACGGAGGTTGAGGAGCATCAAGTGTAGAACCACTAGACTGAGGAACAGCTTCTACCCTGAGGCTGTTAGACTCATGAATAAATAAAAATAAAATAAAAAATAAACACTGCAAAATATCACATCATACTGATGCTGATCTGTTTTCTTGTTGCTGTGTTCATCTGTGTTCATCTGTGACCATCTGCTCATACAAACTCATGTTCGTGCTGCTGTTTATTCCCACTATATTAGGCTTAGTGTATTACTAGTTGATGTTTTTCTTAGTTAGTTCTAGATGTTATTACTGTTTTTCTCTTTCATTTGTTGTTGGATGTAACTGGGACCTCGTGTACATAATCTCGTTTTCATCACATGTACCACATGCGGTGCAAATGACAATAAAGACTCTCTGACTCTGACTCTTAAGTGAACGTATCTATCAAGAAACCCTGCATTCTTGGTCGACTTATTTGATGGAGGTGTCTACATCGTAGGACTGCAGAAAACTTACAAGTGTGAGTGACCACAGAGTCCACAGTCAACAGGAATCAATGAACTCTCATCATGATTTGATCAGTTAAATGGTCAACCCATGGATCATGTATCTTGATTTGGTTTCAGTGACTTCCTCATTGTCATTGCCAGTTGGTTTGTGTAATTAAATAGGCATAGCTAGCTTGTCAGTTGAGATTAAAAAAAGAGGATGTGCACTGGTGTGTGTGTGTGTGTGTGTGACGAGCTGGTGTATTAGTGTGAATGAGTAATGTAAACTGAGTAAAATTGCTTGACAGCTGCCAGAAACGTGACGCGTCCAAACACGCCAAAGAAACGTTTCTCTTTCATATGTGAGTGCAGTGACGGTCTGAGATCATTACACTATGAAAAACTCCTTCACGTAATGTCAGTTTTTTTCTTCTTCAAAAATTACCGGTAACATGCCAGCTGCACCTCTGTGACACGTAGTTTGGTTTAAAAAGAGTCCTTCTTGTATTATCAACACATTTACAACAAATAAGCTTTGTAATGTTAGCTAAGATGGGGCTAGTTTTTAGATTGACTTTTGTTTACCTTGATCATCTCAGCCACGTAGCTCTCAGGCCCCGTGTATTCTGTGGAATCTTTGACTTTTACAAGAACAATGAAGTACAGGTAGTGCCACATATTATGCTCCTCCTTGAAGTGCTCTTCAAAAGTCACAGTCTTGTTGTCAAACTTGTCACGCTCCAGACCTGAAACACAGTAATCGTTTTTATAGTATTAAAATGGAGTACTACTTGCAAATAGTTTACACGACAGTTGTGAGACCAGCTATGCTGTATGGTCTGGAGACAGAGACAAAAAGATAGGAGAAAGAACTGGAAATAGCAGAAATGAAGATGTTGAGGTTCTCCTTAGGAATGACAAGAATGAAGAATGAGATCATCAGAGGTACAGCACAGGTTGAACAACTGGGAGAATATGTTAGAGGCCAGACTGAGATGGTTTGGACATGTCCAGAGGAGGGACAGTGGGTATATTGGTAGAAGGATGTTAGAAATGCAGCTGCCAGGAAAAAGACAAAGAGGAGATGCGGTTAGAGAGGACATGGAGGGAGTTGGTGTGAGGACAGAGGCTGCAGAGGACAGAGTGAGATGGAGAATGATGACTCGCTGTGGAGACTCCTGAAGAGGAAAAAGCCAAAAGAAGAAAATGGAGTACTTAAAAAAAT
The DNA here is from genome assembly GCA_038048925.1 of Garcialebias charrua. Classification (NCBI taxonomy): domain Eukaryota; kingdom Metazoa; phylum Chordata; class Actinopteri; order Cyprinodontiformes; family Rivulidae; genus Garcialebias; species Garcialebias charrua. The sequence goes on from JBBPBX010069759.1 coordinate 6,975, forward strand.
TAATAAAAACAAAACAGCAAATGAAGTAGAAATACAGTAGCCTCTAATAGATTATATGCCACGGACTCCCGTTCCAGCACTTCCGCATGCATTACCCAGGCGGCGCACTTCCAGTTAACAGAAATGACACGAACAAAAATAAGTAAATACAATAAATAAAACATCTACATACACACAAATAATAAATCTATACATACATAAATCTATAGCGACGATTTCCCTTCGGATAGCCACGATCCATTGTCACCCTAACCCCTCCTCAGCAGGGAAACGGAACAGCTGCACCCACCGGTTGGTGGACACAACGGAAGTCACGTGTAGTGCCAGTAGCTCGCAGCCGCTTCCCGTATCGAGTCGTTGTCATGGTCTGCTACTAGGAGCTAACGCTAACAACAATGGCAGTGGATGGGACCCGGAAGTGGCGGACGTGGGTTGTATTTTAACGGAAGTACGTCACCACTACCTGTGGCATATAGTCTATTCAAACATCTTTTAATTACACGCGTTTCCATAATAATATGACATGAATATTATTGTGACCCATAGGCATTGCATTAATTATATGTGATGGGGACCCCCACACACACACACACATTAAAAAAAAAAATTAATTTAGACCCCACCACATTTACCATGAAATATTAGTTCACCCAGCACTGTTTCTATTTCTGAACAAATCCATTTCACTTGATTAATAGAATACTCAAACCACTAAAAATCCACTCCTGTTTTTTCTGTTTACCTAAAACAACTCACCACACCACGTGCAGTGTTTCCTCTAGGTCACTGGCCTTGGCAGGGTGCTCATCTCTTCTGGGGGTTTTTGTTGACGGGACGGGGGTGTAGGGGGAGACACTTCTATTAGGATACGTGAGAGAAGCAGAGTGTGCCCTATTCACACAAGGAGAGCTGTTGGTCAGGCTACTTCTTGTTGTGCCGTGCTCTCTAAAATAGTTAATAAATCAAGTGTTTACATATATAGATAAACGTAGATGTTTAAATGGCATCTACTTTATTTGAAGTTTTATGGGGGAGTACCCCCAGACCTAGCCTGGTTAAAACCAGACCCTTGTCCTTCACTTCGCTTCGAACTAGGGTCTGGACTTTCTCCATAGAGAAACAATTCTTGCTGGAGGCGTGGCCTCTGCCTGAGGAACAAAACCATTGGATCTTAGAAAAATTTTGAACAGGGAAAGCATTCTGCTCCCTCCCCCTCTGTGCTCTGCCGAACTTGACTTCAGCTCCGCCTCCTGCTGCAGTCTCTCGCTGCCGCTGCATATTCTGTGTTTATATGTTAATAAAACGTTCTAATAAAATAAAATAAAACCATGTAGCGCTGGTCCAGCACACCAGAAGACCAGAAAATATGCAGGGACTCGGGCAGCAACGTAAAACCCTAGTTTAATTCTCTCGTGACAACCTCAGTCATTTCCTTATTCTTTGCACTCAGCGGAGAGAGAGGAGGAGGAGGAGGAGGGAGCGATCACTTGACTTTTGGCAAAAAAACAAAAGAAAACTCCAGATAAGGGATTAAGAAGGGGAAATTAATACATTTGTGTCACATATAAAACAGTCCTGCATCGCTTTGCATCGCTTTGAATGAGAACATGCGGCTGCTCGCTGGGACAGGTGGGGGCGTGGGTTAGGGGCCAAAAACTCCGCCCCTTCTGTTCTCTGATTGGTCCGGTCAAAAATCAGCCGGAGAAATCGTTGTCTATGGGAGAAGTCCCAGACTGAGCAGTGAAGGGAAATGAGAATTGAGCGGAGCTGTGCAGGAAGGCGAGGGCCAGGCTACCCCAGACCCTCCCCCCATTACAAATGCTTCTGACGCCAATGCTGTGATCATTATTTGACCAGACTTTTTTTTTTTTTTTTTTTTACAGTAAGTTTCTTAAAGTTCATGTGCCGTTGGATTGTTTTTAAACCTCTACAGAGAGCACTTTATTTTTCTGTGTCAGCATCTATCTCTGACTGCCTCCATGATGTTGGGATCAGGACTCTGTGGGGACCGGGCCATCTATTGCAAGACTTTGTGTTCTTCTCATGGCTACGATGGTTATTTATGACTCGAGTCCTTGTCCTGTCATGTCATTGTTATTTAGGACTGAAATGACGTCCCTGTGACAGTAGTACATGATCTGTTACATGATGGGTGGGAATATACACACCGACTTGCCTAAGATCTTTAACCTAGCAACGAACTATCAGGGCTGTGCAAGTATTATATTTTACCATAACTAAAAGATCAAGTCACATATATTCAAATAAATTAATTGTTACAGTAACACATTTACATAGTTTTTGTTGATTTCTCCCAATTTTAGGAGCTCTTCAATGCCAAGTTGGATCTGCAGGATGTGCACAGGTATACAACATTGTTGCATTCAGAAGTCATTTTAATAATACCCAATTTATTAAAATTCAACTTAGGGCTGGGTCATATCATATCGTTCACGATGATACCGGTAAAAAAAACCTTGCCCAATGACATCATGATATGCTAATTTCACGACGTAATACGTCAGGGCGCCCCGCCCCCTTAACAGCCGAGCGTTTCGAATGACCAAACCGAACTGCGCACCCCCCCCCCTCCACCTGTCGGTACTGGTATAATGCTAATTAGTTACGCGCAACACTAGCTAGCTAAAATGCTAAAAGCAAACAATGCGCGTCTCAGCTTCTCTCCATTCAGCTCTAAACTGCAGGTACAGACAGCTCGTCTCCCTCCCCCACCCCGCTCTGAGCTGCCTGTGCGGGCTGCGTCTCGCGAGCTCTAAACTGTCGGTACAAACACGCGCAGCTCAACTCTCTCGAGTTCCACTGTCAGTCCACGGACCAAGAGGCAGGTGATCAGAGACAGATCAGTTAGAAAAATGAATAATTCCTGCAGGAACAGATGAAGCTGAAACACCAACAAGCTTCAGGGTCAGCTGATCACCTTGTTACAAGTTCTGGAAGTTATAGCTCATTTAAAGGCAACATATTTTGTTGTACGTTACATTTATGCTCAACAGAGCTTAAGATTAATTTTATTTACCTGTAGTTATTTTGGGAAACTACATCTGCACTTTAGTTTTTGTGGTGAATTTTGTTGATCTATATTTTGTGCAGACTTTTTCAATCTAAATAACAGAAGGATCATTTTTTATTTTTATACTTGGAGACTGAATACTTTACTAAAAGTAATTTCAGTAAAATTGGCCCTTGTTTTTTATTTTTTATTTTATATAATACTGCAAAGCCACATGTTAAGTTAATTTTGTCAAATAAAGAACTTTGATTTCTGTTATTTTTTAATATCACAAAATTTATCGTTATCGTCAGAATGCTCTGAAATATCACAATATAATATTTGAGCCATATCGCCCACCCCTAATTCAACTTCTGTTAAACTTTTTTAAATTGTCAGCAGCTCCAGTTGATTAGAACTTTGCTTTTATGATTTCATGTCGATTTAGGCTAGCAAGCCTAACTGGGCCTAACACCAGTTTCAGAAGTAACACAAGTTGCCTTGCTCAGGTCAGAATGATGAAAAATAAGTAATGCCATTCAGAAATGCTTTTCAATATTCAGCTGGGCAACTATAGAAAAAAGAAACTGAGTAAAAAGACAAATGCCAGAGCGAACAAAACAACTGTGGTCTTTCAGGTCTCTCTTGTAAATGAGTCCTCGAGACTCAATGGGATTAACCAGTCTAAGGTTGAATGAAAAAAGTGATGAATACGGGAAACATATTTCAGCTCCAGTCTTTTTTGTGGACAAATAATAAAAAAGTCTGCTCTATAGGATTGGCTGATTCCACTTTCTTTAAGATGGTTCAAACTATTCACTTGGCTGGCAGGGTGCAAAACATTTAATCAAGTTCCTTTTCTTTTAAAGCATACGGTTTGTTTTATAAATACAAATCCGATCTATACAAAATAATAATAACAATATTGTAAAGTATAAGAGCCATTAAATTAAATTAAGCTTCAATGCTATGCGCACAAGTCTGAATTATTTGCATTTTTTATATAAATGTGTTTTTTTCTCTTGTTTCAATACACATGTTTACCACTAAGATCAGTTTGCATTTGTTAAACACAAAATTTCTGTCTGTGTGTGAAGCTTGTATGAAAAATGGATACTGTACAGTGATTAAACATGCCTTGCCCTCAAACAAATGGCAAGTTTAAAGTAACAACATAACCTGTTGAAGACAGCTCTTTAAACAACCTCAGTCTGGAAGAAAAAAAAAACTTTAATTCTGACTGGATCGATGAGTGAATAGGCTGACCAAGGCCTCAAAAGTGGATCCTTACCATCTTAATACAACTCTAATCTTAAATCTAATCTTAAATATTTTTACAACCCCACAAGCAGAAAATAATTTTTAAACATTTTCATCATTATCAGTTTCATGTT
>JBBPBX010069760.1:4398-18770 GCA_038048925.1 Garcialebias charrua
TATATATATATATATACATATACAGGTGACCCCCTACTTACGACTCCATCGACCTACGAACAACGGGACCTACGAACGTATCATATTTAATAAAAATATGAAATTACTGTATTTTTTTTTTGTGTTTAAATGTTCTTAATTTCATGTGTACATCACTTTGTTGCAGCTGTGGTTGTTTTAAAGGCTTTATAAATAATAATTATGATAAAAATGATCATTTCTGATCATTTTTGAGCAATCTTGGGCAACAGGAAGTAGGTCTTCAGTTTACACGGTCACAAATTAATGTAGAACACCGGACGCCATTTTAGGTTCAGTCACTGGGGTCTCCGGTCACAAATTACAGTAATGTAGAACACCGGACGCCATTTTAGGTTAGCTGCCCGGGAGCCGGCCGAAGACTGGTGACCAGGATGGCTTCATATGGATTAATTACGAGCTGGAAACGTCTCTGTGAACTTTGTGGATGTCTCAGGCAGCAGCGGATTTATCGCTGATCGTGCCAGGCCGATACCGGTAATCACAAACTTTTATATGTAAAAGGTATTAACGGTAGTTGTGCAACAGAAATAACTACAAGAATATTGTTTTGAGAATTACTCAAATAACATTTAAAATCTAACAACAGAGGAATTTTTAAAACAGTCTTAAACATAAAAATTGTAGTTTTGTCAAGATATCAAACTCTGGGCATGAACACACAGCTCTAACAAAAACAAGGACTAATGTATGTATGCATACATTACCTGCATACATACATATATGTATGTACTCATACATACACATATATATGTATAACACAACAGAAAAACTAGTTAAAAGGGCAGAATGTCACGACTCGGGGAACCCAGAGTTGTACGAGACCAGAAAGGACAAGATACAGTTAGCAGGAATAGTGATGTTTTATTATTTACAGTGCAATTATTTACAGTGGTTCATCTCTTGGAGATCCTGGGGAAGAGAGGGTTGGATCAGTGGAGTCCACTTGCAGCGTTCGTATTGTGATTGTTTTGTGTTTCCTTACAGATGAGGTGCTGAGCGTGGGTGAGATCTATCAGAGATCACCAGAGACAGAATCCAGGGGAATAGTCGGTACACAGGTTTGATGGGCGTGTGGCTGGAAGGCAAGGCACGGAGGACTGGAACCTGGACCACGGGAACTCGGAACCAAACAGGAGTCGAGGAGACAGGATGACTGTAGGCACAAGAAAGGAGGTAAGTTTCTTTCGTACTGAGACACAACACTGGCTGAAAGCATAAATACCGTAAACAGGAATCAATGCTTCAGCGATGAGTCACACTAGACTGCAGCCTTAAATAGTGGAAGGTCCTCATCAGAAGGATGGCCGCCAGCTGGTGGAAATCAGCGGCCAATCAGCAGGAGGTAGTGTTGCAGGTAGTGGAACTCATCACAGTACCCCCCCCTCAAGAACCGCCTCCAGGCGGCCTGAGACGCTTCTCGGGGTGATCCCTGAAGAACGTCGTGATGAGACTGGGGTCCAAGATGAAGGACCGAGGGATCCACGACCGTTCCTCAGGCCCATAACCCTCCCAGTCGACAAGATACTGGAATCCACGACCCCGACGTCGCACATCCAGAATAGTCCTCACGCTGAAGGCAGGGTGGTTGTCAACCAACCGGGCAGGCGGAGGGAGGTCAGCAGGGGGGCACAGGGGACTCGTAGAAACAGGCTTGACCTGAGAGACGTGGAAGGTAGGATGGACTCTCATGGAACGAGGAAGTTGTAGACGCACAGCAGAAGGATTGATGACCTTGGTAACAGGAAAAGGACCGATGAACCGGGGCGCCAACTTCCTAGGCGTGTCCTTGAGGTTGATGTCCTTGGTGGAGAGCCACACCTCCTGACCCACCTGGTAGACAGGAGCCGGCGCACGGTGACGATCGGCAAACAGTTTGTTTTGGGCCGCCGTCCGGGTCAGAGCCGCCTTAACCTGTCGCCAGACACGACGACATCGACGAAAATGATGTTGCACAGAGGGGACAGAGATGTCGGTCTCCTGGCTGGGAAAAAGCGGTGGGGCATAACCTAGTGAGGCTTCAAAAGGGGACATCCCTGTGGCAGACGATTTATGTGTGTTGTGGGCATACTCTACCCACACCAGGTGCTGGCTCCAGGCTGAGGGATCCCTCTCGACGACACAACGAAGAGTAGCCTCGAGGTCTTGATTACAGCGCTCAGCTTGGCCATTGGATTGCGGGTGGTGGCCTGAAGTGAGGCTAGAGGATGCCCCCAACGTCCTGCAGAAAGCTTGCCAGACCTGGGAGACAAATTGGGGACCACGGTCCGAGACCACATCCGAGGGAATCCCATGGAGTCGGAAAACGTGCTGGACCATTAACTGGGCGGTCTCAAGAGCAGAAGGGAGCTTAGGCAGGGGAACAAAATGAGCCGCCTTAGAGAACCTGTCAACAATCGTCAGAATGGCTGTGTTACCTTCACTGGGGGGCAGACCCGTGACAAAGTCCACCGAAATGTGAGACCAAGGACGACTAGGAGTTGGTAGGGGTTGTAGCAGGCCGGCCGGTGGTCGATTACCAGTCTTACTGCGAGCACAAGTGGGACAGGCTGCTACAAATTCCTTCACATCGTCGGTGAGTTTGGGCCACCAGAAATGAACCTTGGTAAGAGATATCATACGAGAAGCACCAGGATGACAGGAAAACTTATGGGTGTGTATCCAGTTTAATACCTTGGCCCGCATACTAGAGGGAACGAAGAGGGTCCTGGGGGGTCCAGTGCCAGGGTCAGGTTCAACTTTCTGTGCCTCACGTACCTCATTCTCAATGTCCCATGTGAGGGCTCCCACCACACAGGCGGGGGAAATGATGCTCTCTTCTGTCTCTGTGCTGTCTGGGGAGGTGAACTGCCGGGAGAGTGCGTCAGGTTTGATGTTCTTTGAACCGGGTCTGTAAGTTAAGATGTAGTTGAAACGGTTAAAAAACAAAGACCAACGTGCTTGTCTGGGAGTTAACCGCTTCGCATCCCTGAGGTACGTGAGATTCTTGTGATCGGTCCATATTAGAAAAGGGGCTACCGTGCCTTCCAACCAGTGACGCCACTCTTCTAATGCCAACTTGACGGCCAGTAGCTCCCGATTTCCCACATCATAGTTCTTTTCAGCAGGGGATAAACGTTTAGAGAAAAACGCACATGGGTGTACCTTATTGTCCGTTGGAGACCTTTGGGAGAGTACAGCTCCAACTCCTGAATCCGAGGCATCCACTTCCAGGATGAATTGGCGCTTGGGATCTGGGTGACACAAAACTGGTGCTGAGGAAAACAATGATTTGAGCTTGTTAAATGCGGCATTGGCCTCAGGGTTCCACTTGAAAACTATGTTAGTGGATGTTAGTTGGGAGAGAGGAGAAGCAATTCGGCTGTAGTCTTTTATGAACCTTCTATAAAAGTTGGCAAACCCAAGGAAACGCTGGAGCTGTTTCCTGGAGTCGGGAACTGGCCAGTTTACCACAGCCTCAATCTTAGCTGGGTCAGTTCTGTAACAGCCCCCTTCAAAAATGAAACCCAGGAAAGATACAGAGGTGACGTGGAACTCACACTTCTCCCCTTTAACAAACAGTTGGTTCTCATGTAGTCTCTGTAACACAGTCCTAACCCTCTGAACGTGCTCCTTTAAATCCCTGGAGTAGATGAGAATGTCATCTAAGTACACAAAAACAAAATCACCAATGAAGTCCCGGAGCACGTCATTCACCAGGGCTTGAAAGACAGCAGGGGCGTTGGTTAACCCAAATGGCATGACTAGATACTCAAAATGTCCAAGCGGGGTCTTAAAAGCGGTCTTCCATTCGTCTCCCTCCTTTATACGAACCAGATGGTATGCATTCCTGAGGTCTAGTTTCGTAAAGATAGTGGCAGATTGTAGTTGTTCATGGATGGAGTCAATGAGGGGGAGTGGATATTTATTTTTAACGGTGATACTATTAAGGCCCCGATAATCGATGCAGGGACGAAGAGTACCGTCTTTCTTGGAGACGAAAAAGAATCCCGCCCCCACAGGAGAAGTGGAGGGGCAAATAATGCCTGAAGCTAATGACTCTTCAATATATTTTCTCATCGACTCTCGTTCAGGACCCGACAGATTGTACAATCGACTGGCAGGCAAGGGTGACCCAGGAAGGAGGTCAATTGCACAATCGTAAGGTCGGTGAGGAGGAAGAGAAAGAGCCCGCTGTTTGTCAAACACCGGGGCCAGGTCGTGGTAAACAGGGGGAACCATGGAAATGTCAGTTGCCTCTTTAGGTGTACTTTCAGGAGGAGATTGAGTGGTGATGGCAGAGCGTAGACAGTGTTTTAAACAATTATCGCTCCATCCTTCAATTCTTCTCCATTTCCAATTTATGTGTGGGTTATGTTCTTGAAGCCATGGATAACCCAAGATCAATTGGGTGCGGGGAGACTCGAATACAAAAAAATCTGTCATCTCATGATGATTTCCTGATGTTATCAGGTGTAGTTTAACAGTTTTACTGCAGATACGGGCTAAGGTCTCACCAGTAACTCCAGAGATAGACATTGAAGGAATTTCAAGAGTGGGCAGTGAAAATTTTCTGACTAGATCCAAACTTATTAAATTTTGTTCTGCACCAGAGTCAAGAAGAGCAGACACAGAATGACGATCCTGATTTATTTGGATGATGGTAGGGAGCATAAAACGATGTGCAGAACAGAATGCAGATGTGCCCACCAGTACAGTCCTCCTTACTGGTGGGCATTCTCGTTTCCCCTAAATGGACAATTAGCAATGAAATGGCCAGGTTTTCCACAATACATACAAAGCTTGGAATTAATTCGTCTTTGTCTCTCCTCAGGGGTTAAACGAGTTCGTCCGATCTGCATTGGTTCAGATTCAGGCAGGACAGAAGGTTTAGGGGACGGACCGGCAGCGGGTGCCTCTTGGTTTTTGTAGTTCGCTGACGGACTTTTGTAGGCGCGGGGCTCACCTGGTGTCGTGAACCCGGAAGTGAAGCGGTTGTGGGAAGTGTAGTCCCGCTCTCTTCTTCGTTCCCGGAAGCGCTCGTCTATCGAGACAGCCAGCTCGATCAGCTCGTCAAATCCCTCTGGTTCGTCTCTCGTGGCAATTTGGTCCTTCAAAGGGTCAGACAGAGAATTCAGGAAAGTACCTTGCAGTGCTGTGTCGGGCCACCCGGTTTGTGCTGCGATGATGCGAAACTCGAGGGCGTATTCAGCCACAGGTCGCCGGCCCTGACGTAGCCCGAGGAGTCGCTTTACGGCGTTGGGCATCTGCAAGGGACGGTCAAAGATTCGGCGAAACTCTCCTAACAAGGTATCAAATGAAACGTGATCCAAGTCGTGGAATTGTAGGAAAGAATCAACCCAACGAAGTGCGTCACCTTTCAGCTGGTTGGTGAAATATGTTATCTTGGCGATGTTGTTTGAATATAACTGTGGTGCTCCCTTGAAGGCGAGTTTAATTTGCAACAAAAACCCTCCACACAGGCTAGGGTCGCCAGAAAAATATTCTGATGGTTTGGTAATTACCTGTTGGTTCGTGGCAGAGTCCTTAGGTTCCGTCTTGGACACTGGAGGGGTTTTAGAAGCTGGGGATGGTGAGAGTTTTTGGTTAAGAGAAAACACCATACCTCCCAGTTCTCTCATATTGTCCTGAACCTCCTGTTGTTGTGTAAGAACCCGACGTAGCATTCCTTCGAGTTGATTGATGCGGTCCATCTCGGATGAGGAGGCAGGCTGAAGCATTTCTGTCACGACTCGGGGAACCCAGAGTTGTACGAGACCAGAAAGGACAAGATACAGTTAGCAGGAATAGTGATGTTTTATTATTTACAGTGCAATTATTTACAGTGGTTCATCTCTTGGAGATCCTGGGGAAGAGAGGGTTGGATCAGTGGAGTCCACTTGCAGCGTTCGTATTGTGATTGTTTTGTGTTTCCTTACAGATGAGGTGCTGAGCGTGGGTGAGATCTATCAGAGATCACCAGAGACAGAATCCAGGGGAATAGTCGGTACACAGGTTTGATGGGCGTGTGGCTGGAAGGCAAGGCACGGAGGACTGGAACCTGGACCACGGGAACTCGGAACCAAACAGGAGTCGAGGAGACAGGATGACTGTAGGCACAAGAAAGGAGGTAAGTTTCTTTCGTACTGAGACACAACACTGGCTGAAAGCATAAATACCGTAAACAGGAATCAATGCTTCAGCGATGAGTCACACTAGACTGCAGCCTTAAATAGTGGAAGGTCCTCATCAGAAGGATGGCTGCCAGCTGGTGGAAATCAGCGGCCAATCAGCAGGAGGTAGTGTTGCAGGTAGTGGAACTCATCACACAGAAGGCTTTTTACCTGAAAGTTACATTGACTTGAATTGGATTTGTTTGCAAATTTAATATGTCTTACCTGTGATTGATAACTTTTTGAGACATCTTGGTTTGGCAAAATATTTAATTCTGGTCTGAATAAAGAAGTAATGACTAACCCTAGGACCAAGACCAAAGTTTATTCCTGCCACCCTAAAACAACTTTACAGTAATGACAAAAAAATAATTACAGATGACACAGCAAGCTGGAAAATAAAATAAAAACAGCAAAGTGTGTGTACAAACAAGATATACCTATATCTATGTATCTAAAATGTATGAGTGTGTGTTTATACACTGTGCATATTATACAGAAACCCAGTAATAACTTTAAATGACCAGTACATTGTGTCTCTATCAGTCTATTGGTCACACTGGGTTTGATGTTTCTGACCAGGGTTTGATGTTTCTGACTAGGGTTTGATGTTCCCTTTCAGTGTGGTCTCTCGGTGCAACACATTTGCTATGGGAATTGCGCCCATGCGCGATTATCTGAAGGAATGCATTCACGCCTTTTATGGCAGGGGGCGTCACCCCGCATCAGAGGTACCGCCCTTCCGGTACTTAAGCGACTGACCCCCCTCTATCTTTCTCTTTTTTGCCCTTCACCTCGCTGAAACATCTGAACATCACGGGACGTCTCTGTTGTCGCGTCGCTTGATTGAGGTGAGCTTGCTCCCTACACTGAGCGTACAGAGAACATTTTTCCTGCATACTGCTGGGCTGGCAAAAGTTAGTCCAACATTTTTCTACTTACCCGAAGTTTTTCTTCTCTTCCGCAGCTTCGCTCGAGGACGCTAACTGCGTCACAACCTTCTGCTAATCTCTAGCAGTCTACCAGCGAAAGCAAGACGACGGAGAAGACGGCTTCGAACAAAAGGAAACTAGGACCAACTTCTACTCTTCTCGTCTCCGGACATGGCTCCTGAGAAGGGATTGCGGAGGACAAAGAGAAAGAAAACCAGGAAGACGAGTCCTCGCTCGCGCCCATGCCCCAGCGGATGCGGCTACTCCCTCTCGGCGACGGACACCCACGAGGCCTGTCCTGTCTGCCTAGGGATCCTGCATGCGAGGAAAGCGCTGGAATCCCCCGACTCCTGCCCCCACTGTCGTCGAATGACAGCCCCAGTGAGGAAATGCCGCGTGGACACGTTGGCCAAATCTATGGCAAGGACCGCGGCGATGAAGGTCGCACGTCGCGCTAACCTGCTTGTTCCAGAATTGGAGCCCGAAAACGTGTACTTGGAGTGCAGTGGCCAAGTCGGGGAGGACAATGCGTCGGACTCCTCACTTGATATCGAGGACTCGACGCCAGAAGTGTCCGACATAGTCCGACGCCGAAGACGGTGACAAGGGAGAAACTATTCATTCCTCCCAGTCCCAGAACCTGGCGCAGAACCTTCCGGAACCGGACTTGTCGGTACCTGCTCTGTTCGACCTGTACCATAGGGCCGCTGATGCCCTGCAGGTCACGTGGACAGACCCCACGCCTCGCCAACAGGCTACGAGGCTGCCGGGAAGCTACTTCTATGCGAAGCAACCGACAACATCGCAAAAAATGCCAATTTTTCTGGACTTTCTCATGGAACTCAAACGCTCCTGGGCGGAACCCAGGGCTCCCATCATGCTGCCATTGTCCCGACTCTTGGATGTCATGGGAATGGAGGCTCTGGGTCTTGCCAGTGCACCCCCGATAGAGGAGTCTCTGGCGGCTCACCTGGCCCCTACAGCCATAGGGATGAAACCAGCGCTACCCAGCAGGGCCTGCCGCGCTTCGGAGAAACAACTCGAGAATTGCTACAAGGCCCAAGGCCTCGCGGCTCGTGCAATGAATGCGTCGAGCATGGTACAGGCCTATCTGTCAGAAAAACTACAGGATATCCAGGTAACAAAAGATGAACAGGCCGTAATCAAGGCCATAGAGGAGGCCCGACGTGCCTCTGACCTGGTGCTCAGCATGATGGGGACAGTAGCTATTTCCCAGGGCAAAGCAATGGCAGAAATAGTTGTCGCCCAGCACCATCTTTGGCTAACACTGTTGGACCTCCCGGAGAACCAGAGGTCCACTTTCCTACAGCACCCGATCGAGTCGAGGGGACTCATTTGGAGAGCCCTGGAACGTGTCCAGGCAAGACTGGAACAAAGGCGCAAACAAGCGGAAGCCCTCCGCGAGGGTTTGCCAATGAAAAAATTTGCCCTACCAAAGGAAAACACGCATAGTCTCCCACGAAAGAGACCCGCTGGGGACTGTGAGGCTTCTCAGTACCGCCCGAGTGGTGCTTTGACCTAGTTCCTACGGAAACCAGTTCCGGAACTGATGAACCAGGGCGAACTGATGATTTTACAGGTTTGCCCGCCCACGAGGTACGGGAACCTAACTTTCTGATCTCAGTCTCTGCTCGTAAGAAAACTACGAGGAGCTGGCAACATGTGTCCGCGCACCAAATATGACTCGCCTACTGTATGTGTAAACAAAACAGACACTGTTTCAGACATGTACAAAAATAAAAGTACCAAAGCACAGACTGCCCTGGTTCTTGACTCGAGTCCCATTTTTATAAAACCCAGACCACATGGTCAAACTATGAACCACAGCAAGATACACAAGATCCGCCAGAGACGGCCTGATCTCGCGATATCTTCTGTTGGGCCAAGCACCCTGCTCGAAAAAGTGCGAGAGGGGTCAAAGGACACCCCTTCAGCGCTAAAACACAAGGAGCAGCAATTCAACATGCCATCCAGGCTCAGTGCGCATGCGTAGGCTTGGGAGGTCTGTCTGCCAAATGATTGGGTCATGACAACAATACGTCACGGGCTCAAGTTGCAGTTCTCAAAGAGACCGCCCCGTTTCTCAGGGGTGTTGCAATCTAAGATCAACCCTGCACGCGTACACGTGCTGAGGGAGGTACGGGAACCTAACTTTCTGATCCAAGTCTCTGCTCGTAAGGAAACTACGAGGAGCTGGCGACATGTGTGCGCGCACCAAATATGACTCGCCTATTGTATGTGTAAACAAAACAGACACTGTTTCAGACATGTACAAAAATAAAAGTACCAAAGCCCAGACTGTCCTGGTTCTTGACTCGAGTCCCATTTTTATAAAACCCAGACCACATGGTCAAACTATGAACCATAGCAAGATACACGAGATCCGCCAGAGATGGCCTGATCTCGCGATAACTTCTGTTGGGCCGAGCAGCCTGCTCGAAAAAGTGCGAGAGGGGTCAAAGGACACCCCTTCAGCGCTAAAACACAAGGAGCAGCAATTCAACATGCCATCCAGGCTCAGTGCGCATGCGCAGGCTTGGGAGGTGTGTCTGCCAAATGATTGGGTCATGACAACAATACGTCACGGGCTCAAGTTGCAGTTCTCAAAGAGACCGCCCCGTTTCTCAGGGGTGTTGCAATCTAAGATCAACCCTGCACGCGCACACGTGCTGAGGGAGGAAGTGTCAACGATGCTGCAAAAGGGAGTGATTAGTTTGGTCTCAGGACGCAAACTACGCTCTGGCCACTACAGCAAGTACTTCCTGGTGCCCAAAAAGGACCGTTCCTTGAGACCGATTCTGGATCTCAGGACTCTCAATAAAAGAATTAAAACTTTCAAGTTCAAGATGCTTACACTGCGGCAAGTTCTCCAGTCTGTGAGACCAGGAGACTACGCATGTACAGTGGATTTGAAAGACGCCTATTTCCATATAGGCGTGTGGAGGAGACACCGAAAGTTCCTCCGTTTCGCGTTAGAAGGAAACGCTTTTGAATTCAAAGCCTTACCCTTCGGTTTAAAGACTGCTCCGCGTACATTTACTAAATGTCTGGATACAGCCCTGACCCCTCTTAGGAATCAAGGACTCAGGGCTTGAATTACCTGGACGACCTGCTAATTCTGGCTGGAAGCAGAAGACAGGCGCTGTCACTCTCCCTTAAGGTGCTCTCTCACCTGTAGTCTCTCGGTTTTGTCATAAACCTACAGAAAAGTGATCTGACTCCGTCCCAGGTTACCGTATTTCTGGGTGTACAGATTGACACTGTCCAATACAGAGCATGGCTCTCGAAGGAAAGAGTTTCCTCCATTCGCCATTGCCTGGGAAAATTAAACTGGACCAACGGGTCCCTGTGAAAACGTGTCAATGCCTGTTAGGCCTCTTGGCGGCAGCCATTCCTTGTGTGTCACGTGCATTATTGAAAATGCGGGCCATACAGGTATGGTTAAACCAACAAATACAACCCGCTCTACCTAACCAAGCAGGAAAGGTTAAGATAGACCCAGAGTGTCTAAATGCCCTGGAACCTTGGAGAGATCTGTCCGTTTTCACGGAAGGGGTCTCACAGGCAAGGGTGTCGTCTCGTGTAGTCATCACGACGGACGCCTCAAAAACAGGATGGGGAGCGATCTGCAGAAACCAGAACGCCCGCGGCCTTTGGAACGAGCAAGAAGCCAAATTACATATTAACTTCCTGGAATTGCTGGCCGTATTCCTGTCATTGAAATACTTCTTCAGTAAAGGTCTGGTTGCTGGGCATCATATCCTGGTAAAATCAGATTACAGGACCACGGTGTCCTTCATCAACAGAGAAGGAGGGGCGAGGTTCCGGGCCCTCCTAGATCTGACACGAAGGATGCTCACATGGTGCGCTCCAAGAATCCTGTCACTTAGGGCGACTCATGTCCCTGGTGATCTGAATTATGGTGCAGATGCCCTTTCAAGAGGGCCTCTTTTGACATAGAATGGAGGCTGAACCCACGGATCGCAGAACAGGTATGGTCACGTTTCCGTAGAGCCTCTGTGGACCTGTTCGCTTGCAGAGCTAGCTCACACTGTGACCTCTACTTGTCCTTGAAGGAGACAGATGCTCCATTGGGGATAGACGCTCTGGTACATGACTGACCAGCAGGGGTGCTCTACTATGCCTTTCCACCCGTCCCTCTGATCGGGGCGACGTTGGAACGGGTGTGACGGAGAGCCCTCTCATTGATCCTCATAGCTCCCAGATCGCTACAGAAACCGTGGTTCCCGGAGTTGATCTCAATATTGTCGGGGACACCATGGGAATTGCCTCCTCATAGGGACCTACTGACTCAGGCACGTGGACAGCTTCTACACCCACGTCCAGGGTTGTGGCAACTCTCAGCCTGGCCTCTGAAAGGTACTGGCTGAAAGCCTAAGGCTTTGGTTGCTTTGTCCCGACACAAGCAATAATAACATTCACAAGGGTATCCCTTGATGTTTATGTTTTTGCCTAGGAGATGTATAATGGAAGGGTTTCCCCTCTCCTTAATTGATCTCCAACATCAGGATGGGCTCTACTTGTCAGTCGGGCCGTAAAAAAAAAAAAACATTGCTCCTCCTGTCCCTCAGAATGCTCAAAGGGAAACAGGTGTTGATGAGTACTCACACTACTGGAGCACGCTTAGGCTGTCTCTAATTGGTGTTACATATTTATACATGGCCATGTGAGACATCATGTGAAAGTCTCTCACATTTGGCTTTTTTCCTCTTGGCATCTGCTCTCTGCATCCCTTGTAGTAAGCAGCTGGGAGATGCCCGTCTCTTAGGACGGATGTTCTCACATGCATTTTTGCTGAGCATTTCAAGGGTGTGAATTAATTACGTTCCCATAGCAAGTATGTTGCACCGAGAGACCACATTGAAAGGGAACTGAAAGTTATGCACCATAACTCATGTTCCCTGAAGGAAGGAAATGAGGTCCAATATAGCTGGTCCTTTTCAATGCTGAAAGCTCGGTGAAGTGCAATTTTTGAGAAAGATGGAGGGGCGTCAGTCACTTAAGTACCGGAAGGGCGGTACCTCTGACGCGGGGCGACGCCCCCTGCCATAAAAGGCGTGAATGTTTCCTTCAGGTAATCGCGCGGGGGCGCAACTCCCATAGGAAGTATGTTGCACCTCATTCCCTTCCTTCAGGGAACATGAGTTATGGTGCATAACTTTCAGTTTCTGACTAGAGTTTGATGTTTCTGACTAGGGTTTGATGTTTCTGACTAGGGTTTGATGTTTTTGACCATGGTTTGATGTTTCTGACTAGGGTTTGATGTTTCTGACCAGGGTTTGATGTTTCTGACTAGGGTTTGATGTTTCTGACTAGGGTTTGATGTTTCTGACCTAGGGTTTGATGTTTCTGACCAGGGTTTGATGTTTCTGACCAGGGTTTGATGTTTCTGACTAGGGTTTGATGTTTCTGACCAGGGTTTGATGTTTCTGACCAGGGTTTGATGTTTCTGACCAGGGTTTGATGTTTCTGACCAGGGTTTGATGTTTCTGACCAGGGTTTGATGTTTCTGACTAGGGTTTGATGTTTCTGACCAGGGTTTGATGTTTCTGACCAGGGTTTGATGTTTCTGACTAGGGTTTGATGTTTCTGACCAGGGTTTGATGTTTCTGACTAGGGTTTGATGTTTCTGACCAGGGTTTGATGTTTCTGACCAGGGTTTGATGTTTCTGACCATGGTTTGATATCAGGTGTTTGTCACAGACAACCTGAAGTCTTGATGGACATCAAGTCTGTTGCAGTTTTTGTTTTTACTCACACAAGAGGCTGAAGGCTGCCTCAGACAGGAAGTAGTGCTGAATGGAAGAATAACCCTCAACAGTGTGTTTGGACAATCTGGCTGCAAGGACTTGTCTTTGGCAGTCAAAAACGTTTGTATCCATTTTCTTGGAAATATTTTTTGGATATAGAATCAACTTTGAGGTCACAAAGTTCATCTTCACAGCCAAGGCGACGCGCGAGGCCGGAGATTAGCAAATAAATAAATAAATAAATCTGTCCATCTATTCTCACCCACTTCTTCCTTTTTGGGTCGGGGGGTCGCTGGTGTCCATGTCCAGCAGTCACTGTGCGAGAGGCGGGGGACACCCTGCACAGGTCACAAGTCAGTTTTTAACAGGTGGTTCAGTGGAAGTGTGCAGCTGGTGACAAGTCCATCTGAGCTTAATGCAACTTTTTTTTAATAACCGACCTGTCGGACCTGACTCCTCCTCAAAAAGTAGATTAACAAAATTTTACATTTTGCATTTTCCTTTAGTTTTCTTTGTGCTGTGATTCATAAAACCTCATCAAATACTGTGACCGGCCAGGACCACTCTAAGCACATGGCCCGGCTTCGGGTTGGGCTCCAGGTTCAGGTTAGAAATGACAGCTTTTTGTGATTACATTTATGTTGTATATTTAATAAAACGTGAACTTAACCAAGCACAACAAAAATTTCCTACCATTTCTCACTCAGGCAGTGCCAGCTGAGAGCGGGACTCACGTCCTTAAAGTGTCAGTTTTTAACATAATAGTTAAAGAAAACTTTTAAAATTTAACCAACATGAGGGTTATTCAGTGTTGATCGGGATTTGGTGACATTTCAAGAATAATTAAAAACAAAAGCATATTTTCTAAAGTTGTTACATGGACAAATGGATATTTTTACAACCTCTAACCTCTGAGCAGAGGAATTATGCGGCCCCCCTGCGCTCTGGCCTCCAGATAGAGGGCGAAAAGTTTCTGTAAAAAAGAAACTGTCCAGATGACCTGACTGAGAATTATTGGATTTGGTACCTGGATGACTGAGCATGAACTTTGTTGCCTTGAACCACTTTGGCTGTGGCTGCCTGGGAGGAGTCGACGAGGGACAGGACGGCCCCCAGAAACCATTTTGGCTCCAGCAAACTGGTTGGTCCACTTAAGGTGTTTACTGCTTGGTGGGGAAACAGTTTACTGGAACTCCTCTGACTGATGAAGCCCTCCTGATAGAGGGCGGAACGTTTCTATAAAAAAGAAACTGTCCAGATGACCCGACTGAGAATTATTGGATTTGGTACCTGGATGATTGAGCATGAACTTTGTTGCATTGTTTTGAATATTGCAAATGTGTGGGAAGGGTTTAAAAGCCTTCATACATATATACATACAGTATATACAGTACTTATATACATATATACATACATACTGTACATATATATATATATATATATATACAGTATATATA
>JBBPBX010069761.1:7836-18770 GCA_038048925.1 Garcialebias charrua
ACGTGCCATCCTCACTGCTTTATCTAACGTAAGTTCTGCGTCCAGCTGCATGCGTTCAGAGAGCCCTTTGTCCAATAGTCCAACAACAAGTCTGTCTCTGATTAGCTCATCGTGTAACACCCCATAGTTACAGTGTTCAGCTAACGCAAATAGCACAGTCACAAACGAATCCACCGACTCCCCCTCTTTTTGTCTCCGCATGTTGAACTTAGCACGCTCATATATTACGTTTTTCTTTACAATGAAGAATCTTTGCAAGCTGTCACGTACCCCCTTGTAGGTGTTTCTATCTGCAGCCGTCAGTGTTAGCCCACGCAAGATGTCGTCCGCCTCGTCACCCATGCAGTAGATCAGCGTGTTTATCTGATTCTCTTCTGAGCTTGCATTTAGGTTACTTGCCAGGCGAAATCTTTCAAATCTTCTGATCCATTTGTCCCACTCTTGCGGTTTTGCAAAGTCGAAGGACTCCGGCGGCTGGATGTTGAACGTAGCACATGGTCCTGGGCCCGCTGCACCTCTTTGCAGCGCCGCTGCTGTCGGCTGCCCCGTCCCGCTGCTCGTGTTTTCTCCGTCGCTCATTTCGTCCTCTTTTTTGTCTTGCAGGCGTACAAACTGACAGGCTTCACTCCACGTAGCTACAGGACTTCTGACACCATGTCGTGTTATTAAATTATACACGTGAGTTCGGCTGCTAGCTTAACGTGGCTTTATTCTTCAACACCATGAAACGAAACTTAACACGTTCATGTCCCTCACTGATGACGTCACACTCGTGCGTCCCTGTATTAAATATACAGTTACACCACAAAGGGGACGAGCCACAAGCCTCTGGAATTCTGCATTAACCTGAAAAACATTTAAAAATTCCACAATTTTAATATGTGCATATAAATGGATTTGGATAAATACAGACCAATTATTCCAAAAATCTAAGTTGAAAACAGTGACATCTAACTTTAGTCTAGATTACTTCGGTTGGAACAGTGCAGGCCATCTCTCCATGAAATCCTCTATGCCAGGTTCTTCATTCACCACCTCCTGACGCCTGTAGGCAAATGTACGAGCCATTTTGTCTGCAATGACCCCGCCATTGTTCCTCTTTCTGATTGTTGTCAAAAGTTCAAGCCTCTCTCTTTCCATAGTTTCTTGCGTTTCTCCCAAAGGAAAGGATGGATAAAAGTTGGCTTCAGCTCGCCTTGCCTTCTTTATTTTTGCAGCAGGAGAAAGAGAAGTACTAGCTTTGGATTTTAAGGAGTTCACAGACAACTCTGCACATCCCTGGGATTTGAGTAGAGTCCTGTAGTTTCCCATTTTGTACTTCAGTCTTTGTTTCCAACCATAGCAACCGTTAAATGAACCGAGCTCTTTCAAACATGGGTGCTTTTTAATTAAGGCCTCTGCAACTACACAGAAATGTGCATCCTCTGGGTAGGCTTTGTATTTGTAGATCTCTTCTGCTAATTTATTTAGGATGTCAGTCTTCATGGCGCAGCCAAGATGTTGAGAGGATCCGTTTTGGTGGCCTTAGAATCGCTTCTCTGTTTTTTGCAGATGATGTGGTCCTATTGGCTTCATCAGATCGTGATCTACAGCTTTCGCTGGAGCGGTTTGCAGCCGAGTGTGATGCGGCCGGGATGAGGATCAGTTCCTCCAAATCCGAGGCCATGGTCTTGAGCCGGAAAAGGGTAGCATGCCCTCTCCGGGTCGGGGAGGAGGTCCTGCCCCAAGTGGAGGAGTTTAAGTATCTCGGGATCTTGTTCACGAATGAGGGAAAACTGGAGCGTGAGATCGATAGGCGGATAGGTGCAGCGTCCGCAGTGAAGCGGGCGCTGTACCGGTCTGTCGTGGTGAAGAGAGAGCTGAGTCAAAAGGCAAAGCTCTCAATTTACCGATCGATCTACGTTCCCACCCTCATCTATGGTCATGAGCTCTGGGTTATGACCGAAAGAACGAGATCTCGGATACAAGCGGCTGAAATGAGTTTTCTCCGCAGGGTGTCTGGACTCTCCCTTAGAGATAGGGTGAGAAGCTCAGTCATCCGGGAGGGACTCGGAGTAGAGCCGCTGCTTCTCCACATCGAGAGGAGCCAGTTGAGGTGGCTCGGGCATCTGGTTAGGATGCCTCCTGGACGCCTCCCTGGTGAGGTGTTCCGGGCATGTCCCACCGGGAGGAGACCCAGAGGAAGACCCAGGACACGCTGGAGGGACTATGTTTCTCGGCTGGCCTGGGAACGCCTTGGGATTCCCCCAGAGGAGCTGCTCCAAGTGGCTGGGGAGAGGGAAGTCTGGGCCTCCCTACTTAGGCTGCTACCCCCGCGACCCGACCCCGGATAAGCGGACGAAAATGGATGGATGGATGGATGGATGTCAGTCTTCATTCGGGAGGTGACTGTCAACATTCTGTTGTTTGTTTGATACTCTAAATTCCCCTTCTCTAGCTGACGCTCTGTGTCATACGAAAATACTGGAATTTGGAAGGCCACTGTTGTGTTCGTGATGACAAGGATTCAGGGGAGGAGAGGATTATAGTGTCATTTGAGGCCAAAGAACTGCTGTCTTCAGAGTGAACTGTAGAAGATGACGCTGTCTCAGTGACATCAAATAAAGGCTGAAAGGCTTCTTGTTGAATCACTTTGATTGTTCCTAAATCCTCAAGGTCTGAAGTTGAACTGAGACTGAAGAAGTCATTACCAAAGTCTTTGTCCATGTATTGAAGTTGGATGTTGGTCTCTAAACCAAAGGTTTCCTTCACCTTGTGGAGAAGCTCATCCAAAGAGTCTGGTATGCCATTTGGAAGAGTCAGTTTTACAATCTTGCCTGCTCCTAGTATCACCTTCAGTCTTGCAGGTTTGGAACTTGCCATGGCAGCCTGAGAAAAGAGCACAAACACAGTTGCGTAAAGCTGATTGCCATTGAAAATCTTTACAAATTATTTTATACACATTATTAATCAAATCTTTGAACATTTGATTGTAGTGGGCAAGACAAATTAAAAATATGAACTTGGTAATTAAAATTTGACTGTTTTCTGAGCCCTGTTTCAAATACAAAAAAAAACACATGTTTTTGTACAATATTCTATTATCTCACCCTTTAACTGTATATGTATCTTTTTAATGTAACAAGACGCATTCCTCCAACTTTGTAGTCTACCAGTGGGTATACGTCGCTCAGGTCTTGTAGCTCTACTAGTTGCAGTTCTTTGTCTGATGATAGTTCGAGATTGTAGGATCTGTAATGCTCAATATACCATCCATCAAGTTTTCTGACCAGAAAGAGTAACTGGTCTTCCAAGATCACCATTTGGATGATTTCAATGAATGTTAGTAATCCTCCCAATGAGCCATGGACCAAGATCATCCCACATCTGTAGTTTAGTCCATTATATGATGCACTTTTAGTCAGGCACACTGTGGCCAGATGTGGAGACTTCTGTTTGAGAGCATTTACAATTCCCTTGTCAAGAACATCAGCAGTTACTGTGGAAACATTTGTAACTTCCAAAGGAGACTTGGGAAAACCACATACATGCAAATGCTGTGCCATCAGATACTGGTGTCTTTCTGTGAGGGAACTGAGCACATTTTTAAAGCACCTGACATTTCTTGCAACTCTTTAAAAAAAACTATGTTTAGCTTCAAAGCGCATGGACCACAAAGCTACCAAAGGACCACATTGGCGAATCCAGTGCGGGTAATGTTCCAAGAAATGGTGTTTTGGTTTAAGGTTACAATGAGGAAAAACCTCTTGAAATTGTGTTCTATGCTCTGAGATCTTAAAGTCAAGGTAGGCAATAGAATCCTCTGTATGAACAGGACAGACAACCAGCTCAACAATGTCCTTTAAGTCTGTTAAGATCTGCCATGCTGGCTCCTCATGTTGCACTCTGTGTCCAATCATCAAAGGTAAAAATCTGATCAAAGTCCAGTTCTCATGTGCATTACCCCCCACACTTTTTTTGGATTCAAAATTGAGAGCAATGGGATGAGGTCGATTGGTTTTATCAGTTCCCTTAAATTTGAAAGATGATATTGTGTCATTCAATGTTACCAATTTGAAATATTTTTTCTTAATCAATACACCTAGACACAAAGCAAGTTCAAAAGGAACCACTCCTTCAAAAAGATCATGTACAATGTCTGGGGGAAGACTTGTGGTGATGTCAAAATAAGACAAACGTGATAAAACAGAAGAAGATTTCACACCCAGGTAATTGGGCAATTCACTTTCCTTAAGAACGTTTAGGTGTTCCGTGTGAATGTTTTTGGTTCTCAGGGTGAATGCACCACTTTTAACCTCTGCCGTTTGAATTTCTGTTTTAGTTGCAAGACAAAACCTACATATGTATGACCCTGTGAAGTTTTCTACAAAGCCACCAATACTGTGTGCAGCTAGGTTGTCTGCAACCACAAACTGAACTGTGCCTTTTACAGCTCTTCCCAACTTTGAAACAAAGACCCCTTCTTGTTCCAAAATTACAAGTTCTTTTAGTAAAGGTTCTAAAACATTGTCATAACCATAGAACTTCAAATCATTGGTTTTGATTAAAGCAGCAAGTAAATTGAGGACAATGTAGAGTTGCACCCTGGTGGCAAATTACCCAGAATCCAGTATAATCCACAAATTTTATGCTTTTTTCTAGATGTACCAAGAGGGTTACATATTTCAAAGTCATCAATATACAGTATTATTGAAATCCCCTCCTCAGCCAAATGGTTATTTTCAATAAAAATAGACCCATCAAAGAAAGACCTATATGTATGAGCACTAGTTCTTTGTGGATTCTCAACAGAATTTAAATGCTCAGTCTGGTCCAAGATACCCTGACAATCAAGAATTTGCTGCAAGGACTTTAGGATTGATATGTACTGAAATGACTTCTTGTTTTTTTTTATCAAGAATATATTCTTCAGGTTCTACCACTTTAAAATGTCTTTTGTAAAAAGCTTTTCGTCTCCAAGCAGTAGAAAGTGAGCCTCTGTCTCCTATTGCTTTTTTTACAGGGTTTGTTTCACAGAGGGTCTTGGCAAGTTTTTCAACAACTGACTGGTCTAAATTGCCAAGATGATCATGTAATATTTGAGTTATAGTTCTGCATGTAATTGGCAGGGACAAAGAACCGATTAAGTAGTTTAACTCCTGTAACAGCTCATCTATAGCTGCATTTGACACAAGAAAACTGCTTTCTAATCTAAGAAGAACTGAGGCAAGTTTAAGTTCGATATCTTTTTCTAAGTTTTCAGATTCACTTTTGTTAAATGAGGGATCTAGATTAGCCTCTCCACCACTTTCCTGGTCAAAAATATCAGTACCAACACCAGCACACAATTGTACACCAGAGTCTAGTTGTTGTTTTTCAGTAATCCCAGGCTTAAATGTATTGCAGGTGTCAGAATGTTTCCTGTATTTGTGACTTTTGAAGTTTTCATAAATATTTGTTTTATAAGCACAGTCCTGGAACACACATGTGACAGTTTCCTTATTCTTGAGATGTTGAAATATATGTTGAAAGAATTCTCTCTCAGTGAAAAGTTGACTACAATCACAAGAAGGGCATTTGAATTTTGTTAACTCTTTGGTAACTCCGCTCATTCTCAATCAGTTCATCTGGACAGTTTCTTTTTAGCAGAAACGTTTCACCCTCACTCCAGAGGGCTTCCTCAGTCAAACTGGTTGGCAAACTGGTTGGTCCACATAAGTTGCTTACTTGGTGGGTTAACTTCAGTGTGCTTTGGACTACTCTGACTGAGGAAGCCCTCTGGAGTGAGGGTGAAACGTTTCTGCTAAAAAGAAACTGTCCAGATGAACTGATTGAGAATGAGCGGATTTGATACCTGGACTATTGAGAATTAACTTTCTTGTCTTTGGTAACTGTTTGTTGGACAGGATGATTTCTTGATAAATGGCTCAGCAAAGCATTCCAGGTCTTGAATCTACATGCACAACTTAAATAAGTACAAGGATACATATGGCCCCGTCCGTAATGCTTGTGATTTAGTTTGTAGTGCTTGAGCAATTCAGATCTTCTGGAAAACACGCTCTCGCAGTGTCTGCATCTCCACATAAAGTGCAACACTTAAAGGACAACAGAGGGACTGTGTTACATGTTCATGAATCTGAAGCCCTCCAATAAAAAGGAGTATGAAAAAGCCTTCAGGATGGAAGAGGATAAATTTAAAATACCAAGGTGGTGTAAGGAGAAGTCCAAGTTGGTGTGGCAACGTGAGGAGAGGCCCAAAGTGGTGTGGAGAGACCTGCAGTGGCGTAGCTGGAGGCTAGAGGTGGTGTGAGGACACAAAGTGATTTATGAGAAAGCTGTGGCGTGAAGGGAGGCCAGAGGTTGCATGAGGAGAGACGTATGGTGGCGTGAGGAAAGGTCTGAGGTGCTGTGAGGAGATACTTGTAGCGGAGTGAAGGGAGGCCTGAGGTGTTGTGAGGAGAAGAAAAAATAATAATAAAAAATAAAAAATTCTGTGAAGAGAACTTCCTCTTGTATAATTTTTTCACATAAACATATTAAAGCTTTCAATTGAAAACACTAAAATGACAGAAAAGATGTTTAAAAACCTCTTTCCTCAAAAAGTCTTCAGTCCTAAGAACACTAAACTGTAACTTTTAATAAGGTCATGTACACAGTTTAATTTACATCTAACACCCCCCCCCCACACACACACACACACACACACACACACACACACACACACACACACAGGTTTGTCAATGTGGTTTAGCCGGACTTTTTCGCCAAACCCGCCCGAAGGTGTAATACGGGGTCTACCCCTTCCCGAGGTCCTAGCGACCTGGGACCAAGCTCAGAGCACTCTAAAAATTTTGAAAAAAATTTGGGTCACTTTAGCTTTCCGATAGGAGCTTCACAGCACGTTTTACCACCCAGACTCCAGTGTGGTTTACAAGGACGTCAAAAAATGTGGTTTATGAGGACAAACATGCATTATGGGGTCTTTAAAGGGACATTTAAACTCCGCCTACTTAACATAAAATTAACATAAAACACACAAATGTGACAGGAGGACAAACATGCATTATGGGGTCTTTAAAGGGACATTTAAACTCCGCCTACTTAACATAAAATTAACATAAAACACACAAATGTGACAGGACACTGCATTAGGAGAACAGTTTTTTGAACTGATTTTATTAAACAAATTAGGCACATACTTTATTTATATTCACTAACAAATCTTCAAATGTTTAAAATAAAATAAAACTTAAATGTTTCAAATAAAATAAAATAAAAACTTAAATTCTGTTGACATATTTACATTATTATAAAACATATTAACATTATATACATATTTCTAAAACAAAATTTTACTTTTTCTGCAGGGTTAATCACAACCTAATGTAAAGTACAGGGGATCCCCGACTTACGAGCGACGAAAGAGTTCCTCAGTCTGAGATGACATATTTACATTTTATAAAACATTAACATTACAAACTTGTACATATTTCTAAAACAAAATTTTACTTTTTCTGCAGGGTTAATCACAACCCAATGTAAAGTACAGGTGATCCCTGACTTATGAGCGATGAAAGACTTCTGAGATGACATATTTACATATTATAAAACATTAACATTACAAACTTGTACATATTTCTAAAACAAAATTGTACTTTTTTTACAGGGTTCACCACAACCCACTGTAAAGTACAGGTGATCCCCGACTTACGAGCGACGAAAGAGTTCCTCAGTCTGAGATGACATATTTACATATTATAAAACATTAACATTACAAACTTGTACATATTTCTAAAACAAAATTGTACTTTTTTTACACGGTTCACCACAACCCACTGTAAAGTACAGGTGATCCCCGACTTACGAGCGATGAAAGAGTTCCTCAGTCTGAGATGACATATTTACATATTATAAAACATTAACATTATAAACTTGTACATATTTCTAAAACAAAATTGTACTTTTTTTACACGGTTCACCACAACCCACTGTAAAGTACAGGTTATCCCTAACTTACGAGTGACGAAAGACATCCTCAGTCTGAGATGCTGTATTCAGCTCAGTCTTATAAAGACTTCCTTAGTCTGAGATGTTGTATTCAGCTGAGTCTTATAAATAAAGACTTCCTGATGACAGCCAAAACCAGCTGCTCACATGATCAAGGAGGACCATCAGCCTAAACATTGCCCATTTTCTACATCCATCCATTATCTTTACCCGTTTCTTCCATTTTGGGTCACGGGGGTCGCCGGTGCCCATATCCAGCAATCATAGGGCAAGGGGCGGGGTGCACCTTTCACGGTTCGCAAGTTTATCACAGGGCATCACATTTGTTACATGAAAACATAAAACACTAGAAAGCTTGTTGAACAAGACACATACTAAAATTAAAATACCCTGATGAATGCTCAATAATTCTAGTAGAATAATCAAAAAAGCTAAGTCTGGTCCTCAGGACATTCAAAAAAACAACACAAAGAAAAGCAAAAAAAAAAAACTGGAAATGTTTAGTCTTTTGTCCAAGTCTGGAGATAATGTATTCAACTCAGTATTATAAATAAAGATTTCCTCAGTGTGAGGTGCTGCATTCAGCTTAGTCTCATAAATAGCACCCTCTCACAGTGGATCAACCAGTTTGCAGGTCCTCCTTGATCATGAGAGCAGCTGGTTTTGGCTGTCATCAGCAAATTGGTTGATCCACTGTGAGAGGGTGCTATTTATAAGACTGAGCTGAATGCAACATCTCAGATTGAGGAAACCTTTCGGACAAATGACTTCCACAGTCTTGGATGCTGTACTCAGCTCAGTCTTATAAATAAATACTTCCTCAGTCTGAGGTACTGCATTCAGCTCAGTCTTATAAATAGCACCCTCTCACAGTGGATCAACGAGTTTGCTGAACAGCCAAAACCAGCTGCTCTCATGATCAAGGAGGACCTGCAAACTGGTTGATCCACTGTGAGAGGGTGTTATTTATAAGACTGAGCTGAATGCAGCACCTCAGACTGAAGACGTGTTTCGGACGAATGACTTCCTCAGTCTTACATGCTATGTTCAGCTCAGTCTTATAAAAGAAGACTTCCTCGACAAAGTTTTTTTTACAGTTTTTACATCAAAGTACAATTCAAACAAAAACACTTTCATCGATTCATTGCAAACCTGTTGCTTCCTCTCACATTCCTCCTTGGTGATCAGTTCACCTCGATATTCCAAAAGAAAGTCATATTTTGCAAAGGATTTATTTGCTAAGATTCCTCAACCTAGTTATATAAATAGGAAAAATTGTATTTTTTGTTAACACTAATAAAGCTCCACATACCTTTTAAGTTCACTGATAAATTTGATGACAAGGCCCTAAATAAAGACTTCCTCAGTCTGAGGTGCTGCATTCAGCTCAGTCTCATAAATAGCAAACTCCACTTGAGATTTCATGATAGAATGCAGACTGCTTTGCCTTATGTTTTAAATGTGTTTTCTCCAATATTCCTTGTGTCAGGAGAAAAGCAACATTTTGAAGTGCTGGGAAAAACAGGGAAACTTGTGTCTGACATATTAGGATCAGATATTGCTGCTTTTTCCAGAATCTGTCCAACTTTGGACTGGCTACATTGAAGGGGGACACAGAGACATCTGGACAAGTCTCAGTCTATCACAGGGACACATTTACAAGTCTCCAGTCCATCACAGGGACACATTTACAAGTCACCAGTCCATCACAGGGACACGTGGACAAGTCTCCAGTCCATCATAGGGACACCTGGACAGGTCTCCAGTCCATCACAGGAACACATTTTTAAGTAATATAATAATAATAATAATAATAATAATAATAATAATAATAATAATAATAATAATAATAATAATAATAATAATAACTGACAAGTTATAATAATAACAAGTCTCCAGTCCATCACAGGGACACCTGGACAGGTCTCTTCTCTTAGAATTGAGAAAGCCTTTTGGATGAAGGGCGAAACGTCTTCTGCTACAAATAAAAGTCCAGTTGTTTTTTTATTGAACACATTTTTTTGATTGTAACAAAGACCTCGGTACATACCAGGCAACTAGGTTATTAGTCATTTCATTATAAAGCCAGGTTGCATAGGTACCAGGTACATACCAATTGAGTACAAGATAACATGTCATTTTATAGAATAGTCTGGTACAAAATATACATACTGGTTAAATAACCAGTATGCTACCAGTATCTGGGGTATGTACCTTTCTGTATTATGTATTAATATTGTATAAATCTGTGTTACACTTTTAAATACTTTATTTAAAAAAAAAGTTCCTCCATATTTTTTTCAACCTGTAGCTTGGATATCTTTGCCAGTTGTGTTGGGGGAGCTGGTAATCTGTAAAATTCCCTGTGAACACGGATGTCATGGCCCAAGAAGTCTGCAACCTGGTCAAGTTCATTGTTTTTTAAGTTCAAGACTTGTGAGAGCGTGGCTACATGTTTCCGTAGTTGTGTTGACCTGAGGAACTCTGGGTGCTATGCTCCACACTGGCTTGCATGAACACGCAGACTGTCCTGTCCTCTGTAGTGACTCATTGATTTAGGTCTTGCAAATAGAAATAAGTTTGTTTGTAAAACAACACATGTCTCTCTCTTACTTGCCAATAAAGTCAGTGCATCCACCACATTTGGTGCGAGTAAAACTGCAACCTTTCGGCCTCTTTTCACAATGATTTCAACCCGAGTGAAATGGCTGCAGAGCTTCTGTTCAACCGTTGACAAACCCATGGCAACATCATCATGGAGCTTGGTGGTGTCACGCTCCATAAAACTTCGTAGGTGCATCTTTGAAACCTCTCCTGCTCGTCTACGATTGAACACAATGACCTATGCAAGTGTAACTTTTGCAAGTTCTGCATAAGTCTGGGGGCTGGCTTCATCTTTCAAGGTGTTAAAGGCATTTTCTCCTGATTTATTCAGATGCTGATGCAGA
>JBBPBX010069762.1:0-18770 GCA_038048925.1 Garcialebias charrua
AACAGGCCGACCTCGGGAAAAACCTCCGTCTTGTCAACGCTCCAAAATTCATGGTTGAAACCCGTGCTTTCATCTAAAAAGTTGTTTTTCTCTGCAAAAAGACGCTGAGAACTTGTTTACTAATTTTTTTTTGTTAAAAGCTTTGTGAGACGAATGCTTTTCTAAAGAGCTCAAACCACACTGAGCGTCCGCCATTTTGAGAACTGAAAAACAGGAACGAGAGACGGCCCATGTCACATCAAGGGGCCTCCCTCCCATTTTTCTTAGAAACGCTGCTCGCTCCCTCACTATCCATCCTTCGGTTCAGACAGTCTCATACAACCATCCATTGGTCAAAAAAGGTACTACATGCCAAAATTAACAATTTCTTCTTAAAATTGACAATTACTAATTATTGTCAAATTTCAAATAATATTATCGTTCATCACACTAATTTCTGAGACAATTAATCGCCCAGTAAAATTTGTTATCGTGACAGGCCTATTAATGGCCGATTGTTAGTGTCCTGATGGCTGCTTGCTATTCACAGAGAGCTGAGTGCTACTAGCAATAACAGTATTTTAAGAAGGGGACAGTTGAACACAGAGGCCTCCGCCTTGTTTAATGCATTCCACACTGTACATTATTTCATTGCATACCTCCACCGACATAAGGAATTTGGATTTCAAGCAAAAATACTTGAGTTTATTGGTAGTTGTTAAAAGAAGATGTTTCATTTTAAATATTTGCCACCGTCTGCAATGGTTTTAGGACCGTTGCCTGTCTCAAGTTTTTGCTAAAAAATGACAATGTCCATACAACTGATATGAAGACATTTGGGGAAAAAAAGTCCACTCACCCTGAGGTCCTGCAGCTGAAAGTCCTTCTAATAAAATGGAGGCTTTGAATGCAGAGATGTGTTTCTGCTAATTCTGTTAGCCAGAGGGCTTTACAGGATATTATTTCATTGTTACTTGTTCGACTGGATCAGCTTGGATCGGGATGCACATTGTCAGACAGTAAAGCTGAGCTTACCTGCAATAATAGTGTCCACTTTTACTTTATAATCTTTTCAAAATGAACTGTGATGGCAGAAAGATGCTGGGATGCTCAAGTGTCGAACACAAATGTTTCGAGGCGTTTTGGAAACTTCCTTGCGGATGCCGTTTGTCAAATTATTGCCAATAGTTGCAGCCCAATGAGATTCTACTTTTACTGTGTGTCCCAATATCTGTAGGCTTAAAAGTTGTTACAACTATTTAAAATCTAAAATAACTAAGTTGCAAGAAATTTTTTACACCGACATGAAAATGCCTTTGGAAATGGCATTTAACCTAGTAATTGTCAAAATACACTTTTACTACCACTCAACACAATAAGTCCAAAAGTTTGACTGATAGTGTAGCTCTTCAAAAATGCATTTTTATCATTAATTGTAGGGATGCACAATATTTATCGGCATGATATCGGTATCGGCTGATGTTAGCTATAAAGTTAAAAATCGGACATAGAGCGTTCCATCAAAATAACTCACCAATATAAAAGGCTTCGGTTTTAAGTTAATCTTTAATTTATGAAACAGTCAAGCATATCTATTAAAGCACTATTATGTGCTTTTCACTTGTGAACAGGTTGAGTTTAGATTTGTGAAAATTTACAAATTTGCACTGTTCGAGTGTTGTCATTGTGTTAGAGAGAGTAAATGTCACAAATAAATTTGACATTAAACATAATCTAAGTAGAGGTGTTACATCATGTTCAGCCCCCTTTTTGGTATCTGAATTTGGTAACAGGCTAAACTGACAAAGACCATGCAGAATAATGTCATATTTTAATTCCACAGCAGAGAAAGCTATGTATAGTAGTCTCTGTAAGTAAGTCCAAGAAAGCAACAAAAAAAATCTGTATTTGTATCGGTTATTGACCAAATATGTTTTAACATATCGGCATATCGAATATCAGCCAAAAATCCAATATCGTGCAACCCTAATTAATTGTATATTATGGAATGGCTAAGAAATTAACAAAACCAACAAAAGTGAGCTTGTTTCTTTTTCTTCTATTTCTTTTAGGGCACTGCACTGAAGTACATTCCTACCATTGTCAATGATGTCAAGTTGGTCTTTGATCCAAAGGAACTAAGGTAATTTTATTTACTTTACGTTAAGTTCTTTTATATCACTTAGTCACAGTAGAGACAATTATTCTGACCGGATAAAGTAATAGAGGTGAACTTTTTCTACCACCATAAGAGAATATACTTAATTCTGCATGGATTAAAGTTCATCGTCACCGCAACGGATTTGCATCATTTTGAACGTGGCCACGAAGGATTTCTGTCGTCTGTAAAAATGAGGAGGGGGGGAATAAACACGTTTTGCTGTGGTTTTGTTAAAACCATCCAATCTGATGATGCTACGTGGATTAAACTGACTGTGCTTTCAACCAATGAAGAGAACCAGAGCCACAGTTTGACCCAATCAGAGCAGAGCAGGGCGGGTCGTTCTGTGTGGTTCACGGTGAGCGCAGAGAGAGACTGCAGGTGAAAGCTCACCTGCAGCAAGCCAAGGAGGACACCCTGCTACCCTAACAGAATATGACATGTTGAATTGTGAATTATTAAACGTATGTGTTTGCACATGACCAGTTCACTGCAGCTGAGAGAGATACAGAACTGATATACCATCACCCCAGCATCCCGACCTCCCCGGGACTTTTGTTCCTAAAATCTAACTTTGTATTAAAAATGAATGTGTTTGGAGTGTTGTTATTGTACAGACATGTGCAACATGCATGAGACCAAACTCCAGGTCAGAGAGACCTCTCAGAGAGAGAAAGAGACGTGCACCGCTGTGGGAGCGCGCAGCCTGTTGAGTTTCTCCCACTGTGAGAGAGGCTGTTTCTGCTGCTTTAGTTTTTATAAAAACATATTGATGTATATTATAAAATTATATTTCTCCAAAACTCACAAAGTTCTCTCTGTGAGAGTCAGTTTCAGGTGTTTGTAGTTTATTATAAATATCTGCTAAATTTAGTTCTATACAGTGTTTTAACAATAACAAGGGGTTGTGGCTGTTTGAATGAGATCAATTTTATTATATTTAGAAACATACTGAGAGGTAACTGTACTGTGATAAATGTAATTTAATAAATGATCAAATATGAATTAATATTAGCTGAAATCGTCTAAATATAATCTCTTTGAATGAAATAATCTAGATAATAATCTATATCTCTAATAAGGAGGGAGTAACCTCTAGGTCTTAAAAAAATAATCAAACTATATTTTTTTCTGCTTTAATCCTTATTTCTGTGAGCTGTAAAAATGAAGTGCTGCAGCAAGATAATGTCCATAATTTAATCTTCTGCTAGGAAATATCTGCAGGAATTTTCTTTTGTTTAATAATGCATCGCATTTGATTAAAATTTGATGTAAAGATGGTGTTGAGACAAACTAATGGGATGTTATGCTAACTTTGATGTTTGTTTTTCCACCATATTTTTATTTGTCTGTCTCTTCACCTCTCGAGTGCTGTTATTCAGCTCCTTCGCTCGTTCTGAAGCGATGTCCTCTGGTTAAACTTGCTCAGGTTGCCTTGGAAACTCACTGACTGCTCCACTGAAGTGTTCATTTTCGTTAATGTTGCCCCCCTGTGAATGTCATCAGGCATGGCGTAATGCGTGTCTGCATAACATATTCTTTATGAAGTGTCACACACACGTGCACAGTTAAGTTATGAGTGCCGATGACATAGAAGAAGTTGTCTGTCAATCTGTTCTTCAGAATGACTTGTTTTATGCCTCAATTTGAAGACACTGAGCAGAATGGGTTTCATATTTCCAACCTACATTGACAAAACTACTTTTTAAGATGCCCGTTGAAAGGACATACGGGCAACATATATGTTTATAAATATATATATGTGTTTGCGTATGTGTGTGCGCATGTGTATCATAGGTGTCACAACAGGTATGTGTGAAAGGAACCTGTCCCCCTCACATAAAAAAATACTACCGGGTAATTTGGACTGGGGGGTTAGGATGCCTGAGAGAAGTGGAGCATGCTTTATTCACACAAGGAGAGCTGTTGGTCAGGCTACTTCTTGTTGCTCTCTAAAATAGTTATTATAGGCAAAAACGACCTTCTCCTACTTTGCTCCTGCTTCCTGGAATATCTTGCAAAAAGATCTGAAGCTCTCAACCTTGACCTCTCTAAATGGCTTTAAGAATCTGTTGGACTCCTGGCAAGAAGCAATGCAGAGACATGTTCCTGTTTTTAGTTTTCTACATTTGCCTTATAAGCTAGCTTTTTAGCTACTTTTTTGACATCTTATTTTAACTTGTTAAAAAAAAATCTGTATGCCTCTTTTATGATTGTCTATTGTTGTCACTCTTTGTTGAAAACAGGTCTCTCTTGTAAATGAGTCCTTGAGGCTCAATGGGATTAACCTGTATAAATAAAGGTTGAATTAATTTAATCAAGTGTTTACTTATATTGGGGCGGCCGTGGTGTAGTGGTAATGGCAGTCGTCTCCCGATCGGAAAGTTGGCGGTTCGACTCCCGGGACCCGCACCATGTGTCGTTGTGTCCTTGGGCAAGACACTTAACCCTGAGTTGCTCCCGGTAGGACTGGAAAGCACCTTGCATGGTAGTCTGCCGCCACCGGTTTATGAATGTGTGTAGCATTCAATATATGTGTAGCACTTTGAGATTTTCAGTAATGAAAAGTGCGTTATAAATTGAATTAATTATTATTATAATTATTATATAGGTAAAAGTAGATGTTTAAAATCCTGTAAAAATACACCAGAATGCAGGAAATGGCATCTATTTTATTCTAAATTTTCAGGGAGAGGACTCCAGACCCTAACCCACCACCATTGTGTTCCCCCTACATTACAAGTACTTCTGATGCCAGCAGTGTGTATATTTTTTTGCAAGTCAAAAGGGTAGTTGAGGTAAATGTGTTTGAAAAGTTTGCCACTAAAGAAAACTAAATAAAATTTAACTCAGAAAATATTAGATATTTTTATTACTGGCAGTTACCCTTAATCTGATTAAACAATCCATTTACTTTCACTTGATTAAAATTGATGATACAACCTTGCGTTGTATTTACCTTATTTTGCCAAATAATTTCCCATCAGAGACACTTCTCTTTAGATTTATTATTTTTGTAGCTGATCTTGGCTGGCACAAATATTGCTATTTGCACGGAGGCTTCTTAAATGCACTTTTTTTGTTTTAAAACCAGGTAAATGCAGCCTTTTTGTGCCAGTGTTGATATTACTGTAGTTTTAAATGCTTTTTTTATGTAGTGTTGCCTTACTGTCCCTGTACTTCATAGATACGTGTTTCACAAGCTATTGCACGTCCAAATGTAAAGAAGAACATGAAAAACAAATCTGTGATTCCAGCTGTAATTGTGAAATCACAGGCTTGACTTTCTGGTGGCTGAGCAAAGGTTGTATCAGCTGTTCTTGTTGCTTACACAAACCTCACCAAGATCCTGCACTGGAGGCAACCAGACCGAAGCCTTTGGGATGAAGAGCATTTCATCTGGTGCCAAAACATTCTCTCTCTCCCTTGAGCCTCAGCTTGCCTGCGCAATGAGCTCACAGTGTCTTGAAGGCAGAAAATCCAACCAGTTTTATGTGAATTTACTGTATCAATGCAGATTTTTCTTTTAATGTCTGAACTGATAAATTTTTCTGGTTTGATCTTTGGTGACTCGTATCATGTGAATCAGAAATGCATTTTTTAAATAGTTGTAGTCCACATGCATCAACTGTACATTGGTATCTTAATACTGTACTTGCCGCCGTACACGTCACTCGCCCTATAAGTCTTATCTGTCCAAGTATGTTTAAAAATTTTGGGGGGGGGGACACACACAAATATGTTGCTTTGCTGTATAAGTCACATCTATTATGCATCCAATAATTCTCAGTCATGTCATCTGGACAGTTTCTTTTTTATATAAAGATGTTTCGCCCTCTATCCGGAGGGCTTCATCAGTCTGAGGAATTCCAATGAATCGTTTCCCCACCAATCAGTAAACACCTTAAGTGGACCAACCAGTTTGTTGGAGCTAAGATGGTTTCTGGGGGCCGTCCTGTCCCTTGTCGACTCCTCCCAGGCATGCAGCCACAGCCAAAGTGGTACAAAAAAGTGGTACAAAGGCAACAAAGTTCATGCTCAATCATCCAGGTATCAAATCCAATAATTCTCATGTCAGGTCATCTAGACAGTTTATTTTTATTTTTATTTTTTTATAGAGACATTTTTCCCTCTATCCGGAGGGCTTCATCTTCTTCTTCCGCTTATCCGGGGTCGGGTCGCGGGGGTAGCAGCCTAAGTAGGGAGGCCCAGACTTCCCTCTCCCCAGCCACTTGGAGCAGCTCCTCCGGGGGAATCCCAAGGCGTTCCCAGGCCAGCCGAGAAACATAGTCCCTCCAGCGTCCTGGGTCTTCCTCTGGGTCTCCTCCCGGTGGGACATGCCCGGAACACCTCACCAGGGAGGCGTCCAGGAGGCATCCTAACCAGATGCCCGAGCCACCTCAACTGGCTCCTCTCGATGTGGAGAAGCAGCGGCTCTACTCCGAGTCCCTCCCGGATGACTGAGCTTCTCACCCTATCTCTAAGGGAGAGTCCAGCCACCCTGCGGAGAAAACTCATTTCAGCCGCTTGTATCCGAGATCTTGTTCTTTCGGTCATAACCCAAAGCTCATGACCATAGATGAGGGTGGGAACGTAGATCGATCGGTAAATTGAGAGCTTTGCCTTTTGACTCAGCTCTCTCTTCACCACGACAGACCGGTACAGCGCCCGCTTCACTGCGGACGCTGCACCTATCCGCCTATCGATCTCACGCTCCAGTTTTCCCTCATTCGTGAACAAGACCCCGAGATACTTAAACTCCTAAAGAGCTGGGCAGAATCCAAAATTAGTACAAATAGACAAGAAAATAGGATAATGTTTACATATTTTTAATTCCCACAGCCGTATTAGTACAGTATTAGTATTAGTTTAGACAAATCACCTCAACAATGGAAATTTTTCCCAAAAAAACTTATGCCATTACTCAGTTTAGTTTCTAAGTTCAAAACAGGATCCTCGAGAATCCTGGCACAGACAATTTATTATTAATAATAATTCTGCTTACCTCATGGAGTCTGTAGAAGGAAGTTCATTAACGTATGTGCAGAATATATAATTCATATGATCACCTCATCCATGAAAGTACAATATAACATTAAAATGTTTTCAAGTCAAGTCAGATGTATTAAAAAATACAGAACAACTGCATCTCTAGTCAAACCCTGATCAAATTCACCTCAGGGATCTGTGGTTTGATCCTGCTGTCTAGTTAAAATCGTAGTCTAGTTAGTTTCTTCGGGGCGTCCCCCTTTTTAGACATGTGGGGTTTCCGGAATCTGTACATTTCAACAGAAGACAGAGAAGATTTGGTTAGATATATACAAAAGCAATGTACAAGAGCAATGTCGTTTGTATAAATGTCAATGTGGTCATCTATACAAAAGCAATGTCGTTTGTATAAATATCAATATGATTATCTTGAATCATCTTTTAAATGATCTTTTAAATGCATCAGGTTTAACACTTTTTCACTGTTTTCAAACTAACTCCCCCCTTTGAAACAGTTTAAATATAAAAACCTAGAACTTTAAAATCATAAAACTAAATGTAGAACCAGTTCCTATATCATTTTCATCTAAAAAATCAACAATTACATAAATTGAATCCCTTGTAACCAATCAGACAAACCAGTTATCTCAGTACAAAAGTAAAAGCAAACAGATGCAGGTTTCCTATACAGCTCTCTTTTGCAAGTAAGTCCCCGTGACTCACTAACCTGTAAAAACAAGAAGTCAAATGTAAGATTCAACTTTATACAAGATTTTGAGAAAATAGAACAATTTTCATTTCAGAGTAATTGGAAAAAGGCAAGCAGTCCAACAGACCCACATTCAATACACTAAAAAATCATGTGACATGCTTCTGGCATATCTTGAAAAATGAGCTTATGTAAGTGTTTTTTATCAAAGCAACTGCAGTTTTGATCATGACACTGAAATCTTTGGATGACTCTTACAGACCAAATGTGGGGTTGAAAACCTTCGCCAGACTGCTGTTGTCGTTAGTGACTTTGGATAGTTGGACCACATGGTTTTCTGTCTTCATGCTGTCTCCCTTTGTCTGGAGGTACGTTCAACTGTGGGTAGCAGTTCATATTTCAGCTTACAGCAAGACTTGACTGGATCCTGATGTTTGACAAAATCCAGGACCCTCATCTGGACATAGTTTCATAAAAGTTCAAGTATGGCACACATTCCAGTTTGTTGACAGTTCTTTGCTTCAGTAGTGAAAAGTCACATTGCTTGACTTGACAGTGCTTTGATTTCAGTAGTGGCAGTTCTTTGTTGTTTCAGTAGTGGTGTTTTCAGAAAAGTCACATTGGTCAGACCCAGTTTCAATGTCAACTTGTACACACATGGTATCTGATCCGGCAATCCAAGACCAGAGGCTCAAAATGCAAAACTCAGATGCTGTATGTGTAAACTTCAGCTGCTAGCCTAGTGGAGACTTATCAAATGTATGTGTTCTGTGGGCTTAGTCAGACTTACATCCTTGATCCATAAATCCTGTACTGATTCAAAAACCATATTGAATACAATTAATCAATATCAAAATCAATTAACTTTTAGCCAATCCTATTTTGGAACATCTGTCAGCATTTACCTCTAACCGAGTCATTCTGTTTGCACAAAAGGGATTTCAAACCACTCTACAGAGTAAAAGCACTCAATTACATATAAATTAATTTAAAACATTAATTTAACACTAAAACCAAAATGAAAGCCAATTCCCTATATACTAATATTCATACATCCTTAAATTCATAAATCCTAACAGTTCACCATGTGCTTGTCCAGCATCCTAAACAGAATCTATTCAATTCAATTCAATCAAGTCTATGTAATACCACTAAATCACCACTGAAGTCCTCTCAAAGCACTTCACATACATAAAAAGTTAACTAGTACCTTCAAAGTATTTTCAAACTAGTTTTCCCCCATGTAATCATAGGACCTGTGTAAAACCAGAAGATGTTCGAAGCAACTGCTATTCTCCATTTACCTTCCTTAAAAACACCAATTGTAATGTCAAATAATGCCAAAACCTGATAATCTCTTTTCATGTGTAAGTATGCATAGTTTGATTATCTGTCTGTCTGTCTGTCTGTCTGTCTGTCTGTCTGTCTGTCTGTCTGTCTGTCTGTCTGTCTGTCTGTCTGTCTGTCTGTCTGTCTGTGTGTATGTGTGCGTGCACATGCGTGCGTGCATGTGTGTGTGTGTGTGTGTAGGTGGGTGGATGTGTATGTGTTGGTGTGTCAGCCCATAGCAGCAAACAACACATACCAGCATTCCAAAGAATCTCTCATTCAGTTACTGAAACTTATCAATCCACACAATTATTCCCAAAATTCCTTTCGGTCAACACACTCCTCTGCCAAGCCTCTCCGATTTGTCAATCTCATCTATACCTCTCATTCATCATCACTTCCACAACTCAATCTTGCCTAAAGCACAAAAAACAATCTGTTGTGTTTGGTGTTTCACTTAAAAACTCAAAATACCAGTTTTTATCTCAGACAGCTTCACAAACAGAATACTAGTTTCAGTTCAGAATAGCTGGGCAACAAGCATTCTTCCTTAAAAGTACCTTTGCAGCTTTTCCCACACATTCAGGAGTAAACAGAAAGCATTTAATGAATCACAAACAGAGCAAACATTAACTTCCTCTTTTGTGTCAGAGCTCATGTTGGGATTGTCTGTGGTAAGTCATGTTGGATAGCCACCTCTATAATTACAGTTGTTCTTTGTTACAGGAAACATGTCTCTGCGTGCAGAACATCCTCTACATTGCTGAGAGAAAGGTTCTTGACAGCTTTGTGCAAAATGGCCGACCTTATTGCAATTCCAGCAATTATTGGAAACATTTTGTTATGGTGAACGGAAAGACTGTGGTCTGGACCTGTTAACAGCACAACCTCTTTGTTTTACACATCCACTTCTGTAATCAGGTCTCATAAGGGCAGTGTAGCAAATTTCTGAGTCTACTAATGGACTAGTAATACCTTCAACCGCCTTTCTCGCTTCCTCAAGGGTCCATGGTTGAAGGACTGGGGCAAACTGAGGAGCACCATCAGCACTTCCAGCTGGGTTCATAAGTTGTATGAGGTGGAAGATGTCAGAAGGACCAGTTTGGTCAGAGTGTGTGACCTGTGTGGTCCCTGTTGTGTCAGCTAATGCTTCTGCCTGAGGCCTGGTCATCACCTAGTTGGCTGGGTTTGTCCGTACAGACTTGTTTGTGTCAGTCAACTGGTTGACAGGACAAAGATTTTTAGGTGGGGCTGAAACCACAGACGCGTCATATGGGGGAGGGTATCTGACCGGTCTGGTTTACTTTTGCTGCTACCCATATTAGTTGTGTTTTCTGCGTTATGTTTTTTATTAATATATTTGTGTGGACAATATCAACTGGAAATGTTTCAAACTAACTTTCTAGCATCCCCTGGAGGTCAGGCTTCTAGGGATTTCAGAGGGAAATCCCCGGACCACCACTTTGAGCTTCTAAGCTTGAGGGCAAAAGAAATTTTAGACCCAGTAATATTGTCTCACCTAAAATCCTAATAGAGGCGTTGTAAGAGCTGGTACTGTGATTCGTATGTTATCACCGCCAGGTATCAGAATCAGAGTAATGCTCGAACGCACCTCTCATTCATGCGTGTATTCAGTGTCACACTCACAAATACAAAACAATTTTCAAAACAAGCTGTGCATCTAAAATGTCCTATTTTTAGCTGAACCGCACTCGTACCCAATTTCAGGTTTTGACTAGATTTTCCTCACATAAAAGTTCTTGGTAAAATCAGTCTTAATGTTTTAAAACAAGCTACACATCTAAAATGTCCTATTTTTAGCTGAACAGCACTTGGTTCCAGAATTGTAATGATATTACATTCAATATCTCCCAATCATTCATTCAAACACATAGATAGGAAAGAGAAAGAATCCCAAAGTAACACATTTAAAATTCACTATTCCTTTTTTGGCTGAACCTCACTTTTATGCCCAATAAAGCTATTGGAAAAAATCAGTCTCACTGTTTTTCAGATTATGACTTAAATTTTAATTAGTTTCACTGTTCTCCAGGTTTAGACTTAAACTTAATTAGTCTCACTGTTTTTCAGGTTTTAACTTAAATTTAATCAGTTTCACTCTCTGTGATTAAATTCAAAAAAATTATCAAATTTAAACTGTTAACAAAAAACTAAAGCTTTAGTTAAAGCTGCTATCTGCGATTTCTGTATGACCAAAACACTTAGAAAAATTTTCAACAAGGAAAAGCATTCTGTTCCCTCCCCATATATGGCTCTCAGGGGACCCACAGTCCGTGGACTGTGAACTTGAGATCTGCTCCGCCCCCAGCTGCAGTTTCTCGGAGACGCTGCGATATTCTGTGTTTATGTTAATAAAACCTTCTAAAAAAATAAAATAAAACCATTGAGCGCTAGTCCAGCACACCAGAAGACCAGGAAATCTTCAGAGCCTCTGGCAGCCACATTGAACCCTACTTTTATTCACTCGTGACAATTTCACTTCCTCATTCATTGCAGTCGGCAGAGGAAGTGGTACAGAGCGATTATTTGACTTTTGGAAAAAAAAAAGTCCTGCTCAGGGATTAAGAAGGGGAATTTAATACATTTGTGTGACATACAAAACAGTCCTGCATCACTTTCCAATCATTTGAAAGAGAACGTGCGCGGCACTGGGGCTGGGACAGGTGGGGGCGTGGGTTGGGGCGTGAGAAGCTCTGTTGAGGACAACTGGAACGCAACTCTTTATTGGCTGATTAAAAACTCTGTTTTTATTGGCTGGAAAATGGCGTGTCACCTTTTCTTTTTAGAAATGCTTATTTACCACCTGGAGAAGCAAGGGGACAACATTTTTTTTTTTTTCAGAGATTACCTGGCTAACATCAGTCTGTCAGGAGGTAGTGACAGAGTGAAGAAATATGTTTATAAAAAAAGCTACATACTGAAGCTTTAAGCGTCTAATGTACTAGTTATCGTTGAGTGTGAAAATTACTCTTTTCATCTGTTATAGAAGATTATTGTTTGAATTGATTGTTTGAAATTGTTTTGTTCTTGAAAAAAGGGGCAGACATAATAATAATTCTTCTTCTTTCTGCCACCTTTCATTGTATGTATTCTTTCTTTCACATATTTATGAAAATTTTTCTTTATTGTTTATGTTTTAATGTAAAATTTATAAATTAATTTAAAAAAAGAATAAAATAAAAAAAAGATATTCACAAATAGACTAATTTTATATAGCAACCTTCTTAGTACCGGTATTGTTGACCACTTGGTGTTCAAGAAATTTTCAAGATGTGGCTGAGGAAGCCAGGTTGATGATCGCTCCTTCTTAAGAGCCACATCATCACTTCTACAGTTGACATAGATCATTTCTATAGTGAACATTTTGGAAATGTGTAACAAAATAGGACAAAAGTGCATATCAAATACAGCTAATAATGTACTGGTTATTAGCCAGAGTTTTACTTTCACCTGTTAAAGTATTAAAAAACAAACAAACAAAAAACATTCTACCAATTTAGGATTGAAATATCTATTGGGGATAATAATTAGACTGCAGATAGCTAACTTTACAAGTTTTTCTAGTAATTTTTTTATTTTAGTTTTCAGATAGACACAATGTTATTTGGGTAAAATTATATTTGTGACCCAAAAAAGTTAAGTCAGGTCATCTGGATGAATTCTCGGTTGGAACCTTTGTCTTTCAAACGAAAGATTTAATCAGTATGAGGCCATGCCACATACTCAGTCCTATAAATTGCGCATTCTAAAAGTGAATTTGGAGACATCCAGAATTTGTTTTGAAAGATGAAATGTCAGAGGAAAAACAAAACGTTTTAACCAAGAAGAATTCATCCAGATGACCTAACTTATCTATTTTGGATTTGTTCATGAATGATTGAGTGTGTATCAGGATACATTGTTATCTGAAGTTAAAAGTCCAATACACACCAACAGGGAAAGTAGATGTAAGTACAGTATATATAATGCAGACATGTTCCTGTTTTTAGTATTTTACATCACTTTACCATGTAGCTGTTTTTATTTGTTTTTAATATCATTTTCTTCCATTAATTTTTCAATTTATATCCCTTCTTTTATAAGTGTCTACTGTTGCCATCACTCTTTGTTAAAATCATGTCTCTCTTTTAAATGAGTCTTTGAGGCTCAATGAGACTAACCTGTATAAATAAAGACTGAATGAATGATTGCTCCACCACCATGCCCTAAGAATGATGTCATTGTTTAAGTTTTTGTAAATGCACCAATTTACGGTAGCCAAAAATTTTCAAAATTCATACAATTTGTTAATTAAGCTCTTGCTTCTCTTTACAACTGCCAAAAGCATGATTACATGACCTCCAAACTTAAGAGCACTGCAGTTATTTTTTGTATGCACACTTTAACTCACTGTGGTCAAATTATCTGAACAGGTTTCCAGTATTGATCAAATCTATTGAAACTGTTCCTTGAATCTGTGACAAAACTACACAATTCACTTATACCTAAAACTTGTTCATTTTTTCATACACCTTTATATTTTCATGATTTGTTGTTTCATGATTATACTCATAATTTAATGAAATTGAAACAACTTGGAAAAAACAACAGTAAACAAGCTGCATGGTCTCAGGAAAGATTTTCA
Organism: Garcialebias charrua; assembly: GCA_038048925.1. Lineage (NCBI taxonomy): Eukaryota > Metazoa > Chordata > Actinopteri > Cyprinodontiformes > Rivulidae > Garcialebias > Garcialebias charrua. Next base: position 13,813 of record JBBPBX010069762.1, read on the forward strand.
TCTCAGCTTTCATCACATGGTTCACTCCACAGATTTTTGTTACATCAGGGACGGATAAGAATAAAACACATGTGTGACAGGAAATTAAAAAAAATCTGCAAGCTACCGTACACTGTGTTTTGTTTCTGTGTTTCCATCTGCTGTGTTTTCACTGTTTCTATTGCATTTATCTGTAGTGTTTCACAGCAAGGTGGCTCTGATTCTACTCCCCCTCCCTTGTGGCTGAACTCTGCTTGAACCTTCATCTGAACCCTTCGTGAACTTTCCTTAACTGACCCATTTAATCTACGTTCAGCGTAAAGCGGACTGGGTAAAAACGGCGGCCTGTGAGCACACCCTCTGACATGAGAGTCAGCAGCAGCAGAAACACCTGCTAATCACCGAACACGCGTGTGAACAAACCACAGGGTGGGTGGGAGACGCTTGCATAAGAACCACAGGAAAGAAGGAAAACAACAGCAAAAACACTGAACATTAAAGAAATCTAAGAGAAAATATGATAAACTTGAGTGTAATAAAGTTGTGGCTCATGAGAGAAATAAACAAAAGAAGGCATCAGTTACTGAATCATTGCAATCTGATAAAGGGAGAAGGCTTACTGTTAGTTATCAGCAAACAGTACGGCTGTAGAAAAGTTTCACTTCCTTAACTCAGTCACACACGTCATTCCTGCAAAACATACTGGTGTGAAAGATTGGCTGTGGAGTAAATAATCAGTTCACGAGATAAGGTTTTGGTAAAAATGTGTTTAGTTGTACAACATAACCGAGTCCCTGTTCACCGAGACAGAAAACACCAACAGACAGAGGACACTGAAGCAATAAATGATATGCTGTTTGTGCCACAGGAGAAGCCTCAGCCAACATGCAACCATGAGCTGCAGGTCAAACCCAGCTGTCACTGACAACAGGATTTCCAGTGAACCATTGAAAATCTCCTGTTTATTTTGCCAACATTCAGTTGCAGCAACATGACTGTAAGTCAGAGCGCCGCAGCAACAGATTTATGATGTTTGCAGACAGAAACCTGCAGAAGTTGAGCTTAAATATATTCCTCCCCTAAAACAAATACAAATGTGTAATTTCAAGTGGAGATTTTTTATTTTATTATTTTATTTTTTTTCATTTGTGGCTGTAGTGGGATTTTTTTGGACAGTAAAACAATTGGAAATGTGTAGTCTGAGAGTGGTAATACACAAAATAATGAGACAAGACCAAGAATTGAGCCATTAGTGGAGGGGTCTAGGAGTCTCCCCCAGAAAATTTTGAATAAAGTAGTTGTCATTTCCTGCATTCTGATGTGTTTTAACAGGATGTTAAGCATCTGTTTACCTACATAAGTAAACACTTGATTCAATAACTATTTTAGAGATCTCGGCGCAACAAGAAGTAGCGCTAAGCTAGTGGTGTGCAATACAGACGTGCTAGCTAAGATGTTACAGACCAGTGACGTGCAGAGCCCACTAAAGGGGCAGGTGCTCAAAAAAAAAGGAGCACATCTAACTGCATTTTAGGACAGAATATTAACAAAGTCACATAGCTTTCAGAGTTTAATAAACAATGATAAATTACAAAATTGAAAAACAAGGGCACAGTGCAACTTTTTAGTGTACTGTAATCTATAAAATTATGAAAATGGGACCTCTGCTATGGAGTTCAATTTGTTTCACAATTATTCTATAAAAAAAACTAACCTCAATTACATAAAATAAAATTGTGATCAAGACATTTTGAATTGTAATTTTTTTTAAACAAATAAAAGTTTTGCTTAAAAAAACTTTTTTAAAATTAAAATCACAAATTTTTGTCTCATGAAGTGAAAAAATTATTTGCAAAACAAACTTATTTGCGCATGTCAGAAATCTTTGCTTGCTATTCTAAGTTTTTGTTTGTCTTTCAAAGTTTTGTTTGCGATTCTCACATGACGTCATGGGCAGAGTCTAAAATAGCAATAAAAAGATTACTGATGTGTGCAAATAAAAGTTCATGTTTTACAAATAACTTTTTTTTAATTATTATTATTTTTTTACATTTTTGGGCTCTAGTGGCCTTTATTGTAGAGGGAGAGGGCGAAACGGGTAGAGAGGGGAGAGACATTGCAGAAAGAAGCTCATCGGTCTGGGACGCGAACCTGCGACGCCTGCAGAGAGGCCCAGCCTCAGAACATGTGCCACGCGCTTATCCCCCACGCCAAAGCGGCGGCACTTGCAAATAACTTTTTAAGTTCACGAGAGAAAAATTAGTTATTTAATTTTAAAAAGAAGGGTTTTTTTTAAACAAAAGTTTTTGTTTAAAAAATAGAAGAATTTGTATTTTTCTAAGTTCCAGCGTGTTCCAAAAACTACATTTTGCACCTTTAACTGAGGTTAGTTTTTTTCATTGAATAATTGTGAAACAAATTTAACTCCATACTCTGCTAACCAGACCCTAAACTTACTTAAAGTCTGGACAGAGTTTTTTCCCCTTCATTTGTACGCTTTTATTGGACAGGAGCAACTTGATTGGTTATTACATACATTATATCTATTATGGAGTTATTTTTAATTCTAAATGAATATTCTTGTTGGACTTTTATTTAAGTGCTATTCTCCTTCAAGATACATTTACCTAACGCTAGAATAAATGCAATGTACATTATGCAGCAAAGGAAGTTAGAAGATCGGACATATATCCATTATGGAGAGATGATAGGTTTTGGACGGGCGATGTGCTCCCTATTGCATAAGCCAGGGGTGTCAAAGTCAAATACATGGAGGGCCAAAAAAACAAATTTGCTACAAGCCAAGGGACGGACTGGTTCAATGATTATTTTTATGGGGTGATATAAGATAAGATTTTTTTTTCTTCTTTCTGCACTCTTTTCATTCAATGTTTCCTTTTTGATGAATTTGTTTTATTTTATCTCTTTTAAATGAATGAATAAATGGATTAAATAAAATATTAAATAGCTTTAAATCTGCTAAGTTCTTGGCATAAATCAACACAGACATGTTCCTGATTTTAGTATTTTACATTGTTTTATAATGTAGCTGTTTATGGGGTTTTTTAACACAGTTTTCTTGTGATTTTTAATTAAAGGAGACCACATATTGGTTCTATAAATTTTTATGGTATGTCTGTGGGCTATCCAGACCATGTTCATTCAATTTAATGCACAAAATAATTCTTAGATAATAAGATATCCCCTTTTTAGTTCTGCCTTTTCTCATTTCCGTTCTGAACAGGCTGTTTATGATAATGAGCTCTGAAGGCCACGCCCTTCAAAAATCTGTTTACATTTACTCCGCCCTCTGTAAGAGCCAGTATCTCTAATCTGTTGTTGTTTTAAAATTAGCTCTTTTTTTATTACTCATTTGACTTACTGTTAGTGCTAGCTTAAGATAACTTACCGAAAGCCGTCTGCGCGCGCCGCCATTTGCTGCTCCTTTTAGCATTAGCCCACCTCCGAGGCTAATGATAGCTCTTCCTCCTCCGCCCGCAGCTCCGCTCGTTGCATGCGGCACTTTTGGGAGCGATCGCTGCTCCAGTCCAGACACATACACAAAGTTCACAGAGTGTTTCCAGTTAATTTATCCGTATGAGGCAACCTCTGACCGGACCCACACGGACCTCAAAAGCCAGCAGTTCCCAGCAGCTCCCGCCCGCAGATGGTCCCTTCGCCGGCGGTCTGCTCGTTTTATTTCTGCCGGCTGCGCGTTGGGAGCGATCGCTAATACGCTAAAAATTGAAATAAAACGTAAAAATAACAATTATACTTTATTTATAAAGCCATTTAAAACAACCACAGCTGCAACAAAGTGCTGTACACATGAAATTAAGAACATTTAAACAAAAGATGAGATGAAATCAGGAAAAACAACCGTCACGTCTTTTATACTGAAGTGGGTTGAGCCTAACCAGGGGTTGCTAGGTGAGGGGCTGGACTCAAGGTGGGGGGGGATTGTCCTGCAGCTTGTGACGTCACAAACCGCAGGATTTGAAAACGAGACATTTATATCACAGAAAAATAAATCTACTTAGAGTAAATATACCACTGGGTGCATTTCTTTGGCCCTAGGACTGTTTTTTAAAGAAGTAAATACCCAAAGTAGAGTTAAAAAAAACATTAAAAAGTGAATTTTGCATCTGTGGTCCCCTTTAATATGCTTTTTTATGATTGTTGGCTGCAAGTATCAAGCTGCGAAATCCTTCATTTTCCACAGTTGATAGCTGTTGGTCATTAATTATGATGAAGTTTAAAAACTTCTTGGTGAACATTTGAGCTCCGTGGCTTCAGCGGTGTGTTTTTATTGTTCAATCCGGGGCGGGCGTTCTGATTTCGGTCAGCCGCTCTCAGCCTGTCCCTCCTACGAGACGGTCAGACAGCGGGTCGGACTGGACGCAGCTGGCCGCGGTCGGTCTCCGTGTTTCGGTTCAGCGAGAGTGGTGTCCCGCTGAAGCCCCGGAACTCGAATGTCCAACGTAAAACTAACTTGACCGCAGTTTAATATGGCGCTATGGGCTCTACAGACATTGCACGTTGCTGTCTTGCTGTGTTTAGTGTAAAATACTTCCACACAGCGGACATGTTACGATGAAAAGTTGGCTAGCTGTTAGCTAAAGTGCTACTCACTCAATCCACACGCTGTAGCTGGCTGCAAACTGAAAGGGATTTCCTGAATGTGAGGCAGGTCTTGATGTCTATGCGCAGCATTATTACTCTGGGTTCATGAGACACGACTCCGGATTGGATTGGCCCCACCCCTACTACTACTGTTGCATTGTGGGGAATGTAGTGTTGGTACGTGACCGGAGGGCTTATTATGTTGTTTTTCTGGCAAAATACAAAAATAATAATAATAAAATAAATAATTTTAGTACATGTTATTATGTGTCAGAGGAGGGCTTAGAATAGGAATTTTTTTTTTTTTTGACCAAAAGGGCACTTGGGGGCAAGGAGCAAAAGGGGCAGGTGCTCAA
>JBBPBX010069763.1:5000-18769 GCA_038048925.1 Garcialebias charrua
TGCTGGAGGGGATTTTGTGGCTGGTAAGGGTCACACTATAAAGCAAAATATATCTAATGCTTTTTAACATTTATTAAAGAAAAAGACCAGATTCTTGTAAAGGGGAAGTTTTCAGTGTTTATCTGTTTTTAAATTAAAAATATATATATAAACTATGCAGACAGTTCTTCATGAAAAGAAATAAAGCATCAAATTAAAGTATGTTTTACTCGTACTCGCTCCAGTGTTCACATATTTGTAAAAGAAATGGCATCAAATCTGTTTGAATTCATTCTTTTTTGTTGTTTGTACCACCAATAAAATTCAGTTTTATGTCAGTTTTAGCCAAAGCTTGAAAGAGCCACTAAAGAGGGAGCAAAGAGCCACATGTGGCTCCAGAGCCGTAGGTTGCAGACCCCTGCACTAGCCCAACCAAAGTCCAGGACCCCTTACATTTTAAGACAGGTTTACAAGAAATCTAAAATAACTACCTATCAGCCACTTACAAACCAGTTATGTGATCACAATCTGATATGCCGACAGTGAAATGCTGTGAACATTCTTGCCTCTAGCCCGCGTTTGTGCTTGACGGATTTTTCATGCTGACGGACATCGTTCCTTCCCCCATGAGAGACACTAAAGTCGCAGTTACAAATCTTACAAAACGCGTAATTGTGCCCCACCCTACTCTTCTTTAAATTTGCTGTCCCATTTTTCAAGATATTTACACGAAATCTTAACTTTTTTGGCAGCATACCTGTTAAGTTTTGGATTTAAAAATAAGGGAAATTTTCTGCCGGGTACTCCGAGCCATCCCACTAGCCCAGGGGTCTGCAACCTTTACGATAAAAAGAGCCGTTTTTCACCGTTCTCGTTACATTCATCTATCTCTGGTGTGTTTTTCCGGGTTTGTTCCCGGCGCCAGCACTAACATCGCGAGAACTGCCACCGAGGCTACTGCAGGTGGCAGTTCTCGCGAGGCTAGTGACAGAGGCACTGGAATGTTTTTTTTTTTTTTTTTTTTATAATATTAATACGGGAAATTTCTGGGAAAATGATAATTCGGGATGACGCCGGGAAAGAGGGGTAAAATCCGGTAGTTTCCCGGCCAAAACGGGAGACTTGACAGATATGCCTTAAGCCTGACCCAGCGGACCAACCCTAAACCTAACCTCAGCTCTCCCTTGTGCCTAAACCTAACCAAGACCCTAAACCTAACCAAGACCCTAAACCTAACCAAGAAACTTAAAAAAAATGAAATCGAAACCTAACCACGTAGCTTAAGACGGAGCATGTTTGTCATCCATTGTAAGGGTGATAACGTACCTTTAAACCTCGTAAGAGTTAGAAGATGGGCATCCTGACCCCATTGAATGGGGATGATAACGGACATTTTGACCGATACGTATGGTTGATAACATCCGAAGCGGGTGTTCTGAGAGTATTCCAAGGTGTTACCAGGCCAACCAAAGTCCATACCATAGTCTCTCCAGCATGTCCTGGGTCTTGCCCAGGGTCTCCTTCCAGCCGGACATTGCCAAAGCACCTGCCTAGGGAAGTGCCTGGGAAGCATCCTTACAGATGCCAAAACCACCTCAACTGGCTCCGTTCAATGTGGAGGAGCAACCATTTAGAGTCTCTCCTGGATAGTGAACTTCTCAACTTATCTTTAAGGGAAAATCCAGCTGCCCTACGTAGGAAATTCATTTCAACCGCCATTATCTACAGTCTCATTCTTTTGGTCACTGCCCAAAATTTGTGGCCATAGGTGAGGGTAGGAATGTAGACTGAGTGGTAAACATTAATTTCAAATCATGCATACAGCATCTACGCCAAATAGAATATAAGTGGGTGTTTTGAAGTTTCATTGAACTCTTAAATTTGTTGAACAGACTGGTTATTTATTTATTTATTTATAAATTTAATAATAATAATAATAATAATAATAATGCATTTAATTTGTAACATACTTTTCATTAACAAAAATCTCAAAGTGCTACAAAGTGCAACTAAAATCAAAGATCAAATCAAAACAAGTGATAATTTAAATGTCATAAGTTTCTTGTTATGCAAAGTAACACTCTGATCTGTCTGGATGTTTGTACACTGAAAGGAGACAATAGCTCTAAATATCCGGTAATGCTTTCCCACAGACTTAAAAGATAATAAAGTGCAAGTAAAAGTGAAAGTATGTCTAAGACTGAAAGTAGACAGAAACTGAAACGAAAACTAGAATCCGGAAGCGATAAATCTTGCAGATGGAAATCAACTCAACACACGTCACCTGCATGTGTGTATGTGTGTGTGTGTGTGTGTGTGTATGTGTGTGTGTGGGGGGTAGGGGTGGTGGGGTGCTGTAGATTTAATCACATACTGCTTCCAACTAGAGACCTTGTAGGTTTTACTTTGTCTCCAAGGAGAAACTGACTTTTTGACTTTTCTTATCTTGTGTTTTAACATTTTAATTTTGGCACAGTTTGAGTCATTTGACTCGGAGTTCACTTGGACTGAACAAGTAAAAAAATTGATTAAGTGGCAAAATATGATCGGATGAAGTTCAGAGGTTTTGCAGTTTTATCTTCTTCTTTCAGCTGTGCCCACTTCAGGAATCTCCACAGTGAGTCATACTCCATCTCACCCTCTCCTCTGCATCCTCTGTCCACACACCAACTACCTCCATGTCCTCTCTAACTACTTCAATATATATCCTCTTTGTCTTTTTCCTGGCAGCTGCGTTTCTAACATCCTTCTACCAATATACCCACTGTCCCTCCTCTGGACATGTCCAAACCATTTCAGACTGTCCTCTCGAACTTTATCTCCCAGTTGTTCAACCTGTGCTGTACCTCTGATGATCTATTACCTGATTTCATCCATCCTTGTCTCACCCAAGAAGAACCCGAACAGTTTCATTTCTGCCACTTCCAGTTCTGTCTCCTGTCTTTTTGTAACTGTCTCCAGACCATAAAACATTTAAAATTGTTGACTTAGTTTATCAGTAATTCCTGTAATACCTACAGGTCACACCTTTTCTTTCTCCATCATGAGTCAAAGGGTGTGTGAGGTGCCAGTAGTCTCTTGACCTTTAGTAGAGATTGTTTTATGCAACAGAAACAGGACAGTCTGGTCGAGTTGCTCATTTGATTGAGTCAAAAAGATAACTAGATGGAGGAAACCTCCTGCTGATGCGTGGGTGGAACAACCAGCCACACACACAGGAGTTTCCCTTGGCTCAATGAAAAACAAAGCAACGGGCAACACTTCAAGTTAGTTATAAAACGTTGCACTTGTAATAATAATACATTTTAGATTTGTGTGAAATTTGTGTTTTCAACTATTCAATAAAAAAGTTTAAATGACTTCAAATATGATTAAAACACAGTATGTCATAGTTTTTTTTTATTATCTATTTTGATGCATTTCCATCCAGACATGAATGTGAATCAATTAAAAAACTTCAATAATTGTATCTTTCTTAATGTTTACAAAGTCATGAGTAGAGGAGCACAACAGCCGGACCTCTGAAGTTCAGCACTGGACAGTTTATGGCACGTACACAACAGAAACACTTCATACATACAGTGTTTTCTACGGTGGCTCTGAAGTGTAAATGAACAACATTTGGAAAAATTACATCAAAAACAACAAAACCACAACAACATTTGATGAAACGGAATTACATTAAATAATTCTATTAAGCCAAAGTGAAAGTGTCCGAAGCGGAAGTGTCCGAAGCGGAAGTGTCCGAAGCGGAAGTGTCTGAAACGGAAGTGTCCGAAGCGGAAGTGTCCGAAGCGGAAACGTCTGAAGCGGAAGTGTCTGAAGCGGAAGTGTCCGAAGCGGAAGTGTCCAGAGCGGAAGTGTCCAGAGCGGAAGTGTCCGAAGCGGAAGTGTCTGAAGCGGAAGTGTCCAGAGCGGAAGTGTCCAGAGCGGAAGTGTTTGAAGCGGAAGTGTCTGAAGCGGAAGTGTCCGAAGCGGAAGTGTCCAGAGCGGAAGCGTCTGAAGCGGAAGTTGTAAGGATGGCTCCTTCCTGTTGGTCTTGTCTTCGTGTATATTCTTGTTTAGTCTTCATGTCTAGTTCAGTTCCCCGTCTAGTTCAGTCTGCATATCTCATGTTTATTTTAGGTCCCCATCTAGTTCAGTCAGTCTTCATGTTTAGTCTTGTTTATTGTAGTTCCCCTTCATTCATAGTCTACATGTGTTTAGGTTCCCTTCTAATTTAGTCCACATGTTTGTTTTATTATTAGTTCAACCTTCTGGTGTAGTCTACATGTGTTTAGGTTCCCTTCTAATTTAGTCCACATGTTTGTTTTATTATTAGTTCAACCTAGAGTTCTCTCACCCTGATTTCCCTTCCACGTTTCAGAGTTAGCCTTGTTCTGTTAATTGTTCCCAGGTGTGTGTCGTTACTTCCTGTCTTGTCTGTGTGTGTATATATACTCTGTCTGCAGTCAGTTTTGTTGTCGGGTCATTCGTTCGTTTTCCCCTGGGGTGTCGTGTCCAGCTCCTTGGCCAGTGAGTATGTCTCTTCATGTTTGAGTTTCAGTATAAGTCACATGTTTGAGTTTTAGTATTCCTGCCACTGTTTGAGCTGCAGTTTCCTAGTTTGTAGTTTAAGCCACAGTTCCTGAAGTATTGAGTCAGCCACAGTTCTAGTTCTAGTTTCAGTTTTTGATACAGTTCTTGAGTTGTTTTCACTGCCACGTCAGTGCTTTTATTTTGTGAATGAATAAACGTTTGGACTTTTTTCTACACCTGTCTCCGAGTGACTACCTGTCTGCACCCACTGGGTTCTCTCCCACACCGTAATGTGACAGAAGTGTCTGAAGCAGACGTGTCCGAAGCGGAAGCGTCCGAAGCGGAAGCGTCTGAAGCGGAAGTGTCCGAAGCGGATGTGTCCGGAGCGGAAGTATCTGAAGCGGATGTATCTGAAGCTGAAGTGTCTGAAGCGGAAGCATCTGAAGCGGAAGTGTCTGAAGCGGAAGCGTCTGGAGCGGAAGTGTCTGAAGCGGAAGTGTCTGAAGCGGAAGTGTCTGAAGCTGAAGCGTCTGAAGTGGAAGCGTCTGAAGCGGAAGTGTCCGAAGCGTAAGTGTCCGGAGCGGAAGTGTCAGAAGCGGAAGTGTCCGGGGCGGAAGTGTCCGAAGCGGAAGCATCTGAAGCGGAAGTGTCTGAAGCGGAAGTGTCCGAAGCGGAAGTGTCTGAAGCGGAAGTGTCTGAAGCGGAAGTGTCTGAAGCGGAAGTGGTCGGAAAAAAACAAAAAACAAAAAAACAGAATTACATTAAGCCAAAGTGAAAGTGGCCAAAGCAGAAGTGGATGGAATCACATTTGGAAAAAATGGAATTACACTAAGCCAAACCACCTCAGGGCCACCATAGTTTTATGTTAATAAAGTAAATAATAAATAAATAAATAAATAAAACACTAACCTCCCAACTACCACTTCTGGTTTGGTTTAATATAATTCAGTTTTTTTCTAATGTAATTCTATCTTTTTTTTTTCTTCCAAATTTCATTCCATTTTCCTTCTAAACGTGATTCCGGCCACTTCCGTTTTCATCACTTCCGCTGTGGTCACTTCCGCTTTGGTCACTTCCACTTTGGTCACTTAATAATAATAATAATGAATTCAATTTATAACACACTTTTCATTAGTGAAAATCTCAAAGTGCTACACACATTGAATGCTACACACATTCATATACCGGTAGCGGCAGACTACCATGCAAGGTGCTTTCCAGTCCTACCGGGAGCAACTCGGGGTTAAGTGTCTTGCCCAAGGACACAACGACACATGGTGTGGGGAACCGGGATTTGAACCGCCAACCTTCCGATCGGGGGATGACTGCCATTACCACTATGCCACGGCCGCGCTATGGCTTAATGTAATTCTGTTTTTTTTTTAGTTTGTTTTTTCAAATGTAATTCAGTTTTTTTGTTTGTTTGTTTTTCCCCAAATGTGATTCTGGCCACTTCCGCTTTGGCTTAATGTTTTTCTGTTTTTTCAAATGTAATTCCAATTTTCTAATGTATTTCCATTTTTTCAGATGTGTTTTTGTTGCGTTTTTTCAAATGTCCATTTACACCTCAGGGCCACCGTAGTTTTCTCTACTGAAACCGGTGTTTGGACGTACTTTGGTTTCCTTGAACTTAAAAAGAAAACTGACATTCACAGCAGCCGTCTATATTCAAGCTGTGTTCACGCTTTCAGGAGGAAAACGTTGTTGCTGACACATAACAGTGTCTCACTGAGCTGCAAGTGTTGTGTAGCAAACAACATTTGCAGCTCACAGCTTCCTGGTTCGTTAATTAGACTGTGATGGAAAACTTTCCTGTTTTTGATTTAATAGCCTCCAACAGACACAGCCCACTGAGGTAGGCTATTATGTCAAACCCTTTTGGAGCTGCAGTCGATAATAATAATGATAATAATAATAATAATAATAATGATAATGATAATGATAATGATAATGATAATAATAATAATAATAATAATAATAATAATGATCATGATCCTTCTATGTGAACAAGTTAAACTGCTTCAACTCAAGCATTCCATTTCACTGTACTAAAGCTGTATAATGGCTCTCCCTGCTGGAAGAAAAATTAAAAGTTGAACTCACGTTGCAGGATTCACTGTTGTCTGGCCTGTGAGGAATGATGAAGGAAAAGACCTTTAGTGCTCCATCACACTCCTCCACTGTCTGATTCACCTCCTGGCAGCTCGTCACAATAGTATAGAAGTGTGTGGGAACAGGTGGGGAGTCGACCGAGAACCTGAAAAATACAATTAAATGTAAAAAAATGTCATATTTTTTCTGTGTTATTATAGATGCGGATTATAGAATCAGTTTATAAAGTGTTGTTTTCCTGCTGATAAAGATACTTTTCCTCCAACTCACATTTTTCCAACATCAAAACATGTTGGAGCTGCTGTGATTTAATCTAGAGCTTGACATTGAAAATATGAAACACATGTACCAGCAACAGAAACAAAGAGATTGAACTTTGGACTGAGCCTCCATCTAGTGGACAGACTGAAAAAAAAAAAAGATTGGAATTTACAAAATACAACTACAAGTGAAAAATCCCAGTCTCCATCTTGGCTTGTAAAAAAAAAAAACAATGATAATTTTTGTCTGGGATCAAATGAATTAATCTGCATCAAATTAAGTTGTTTTTATTTTGAGATTCTGAAGTACATAAAGATTTTCAGTTTAGCTCTTATAATAAATAATGTGATGTTTATGAAGCATTCACTCTGCTGTGATCCAGTTTTCTTCTGTACATTTTTCGGCATCTTTCTCGTTTCATAAGTTCTGTGCTACTTCAACAAATCATAAATCAAAAATGTTCAGCTCTGACTTGTGGCACTGGTGCAACTTTAGCTTTTTGAAATATTTAGCCTTTTTTCTCTCTCTCAGAAAATGAAGTGAGCTCATTTTACATCCTTCAGATCTTTAAATCTGCAACCTTTTACTGCTCTTTTCACATTTTGTTCCGGTTCGGCTTCATTCAACTTATTTGTGCAAATTTAAACATTTCCAGCTACTTTCAACCAACTTCAGCTGTTTTTTCAGCTGTGTATGGCTTCTTTCAGATTCTTTTTTTTTTTAATCTACAGCATTTTGTGCTTTTTTGAACTTATTTCTGCTCATTTCATCTTGTTAAGCTCCTTTCAGCTTCTGCAAGTTTCAGCTCTTTCAGCTACTATTTAGCTGCTTTTATGCTAATTTTAATTATTTTCAGATAATTCCAGCCATTTTTGCACTCCTTTCATCCTTGTCAATGTCAATGTCAATTTATTCAAATAGCACATAAAAACAACAGAAGCTGACCAAAGTGCTTTACAGTTAAGACATTTTTTTAAGAGTAAAAATGCATCTAGTGCCACTCAAACATAATAAAGTTAACAATACAGCACACAACAACAATACAATCTGCTCAAAATTTGTTCTCAGACTCTGCGAGGATTAAATGCCAAGGAATACAGATGAGTCTTGGGCAAATATTTAAAAGTGTCAACAGTCTGAGCGGTCTTTAAATTCTCAGGTAAACTGTTCCACAGCTTTGGAGCAGCAACCGCAAAAGCCCGATCACCTCTAGATTTTATTCTGGATCTGGGGAGTGCTCTTACTGGAGTGTAGATGTTAATAAGATCACATAAATATGCCATTTAGAAATAGGCCAGACCTATTAAGATTTTAAAAACAAGCAATAAATCTTAAAATCAGTCCAGAAGTGGACAGGCTAATTGTTCTGCCTAATTCAGCAAAAATTTGCTCTCTCCACTTCTAGTAATTTAAGCATTTTTGCCTTTTTAGCAAATTTTCAGCTGTTTTTGCTTATTTCTGCTATTTTATTTTTATTTTATTTTCCAGAAAATTTCCACAATTTTGTGCTCATTTCTGCTTCGTTCAGCCTAAATGGGCAAACATGTGTTCCTTCTGCTTTATCATGCTAATGTAAGCCTGTTTTACCTGCTCAGCTACCTTTTATTTATTTGTTTATTTAGCATTTTTAGCTAATTTTCATTCATTCATTCTATTGATACAGGTTAGTCTCATTGAGCTTCAATTACAATTACCGGTGCAAGAGAGACCTTTTTAAAACAAAGAACACAAATGAAGTACAGACAACAATAGACAATCATATAAAATCATATAAAATGAAAAGTAAATAGAAGAGATGAAATAACAATGAAACAAAGAACAGCTATACTGTATTATAAAACAATGTGAAATAAGTGTAATACTAGAAAATAATTGCAGCTGTTTTCAGATAAATTCAAGTTTTTCATGGTAATTTCTGCTACCGTCAGCCTAATTTATGTATCTCTGCTAATTTCAGCTTGTTACGTGTCTTTCAGCTTTTTTCTGCTAGCTTCAGCTATTTCAGCTACTATTTAGCTGTTTTGGTGTTTTTGGCTTTTTCAGGTAATTCCTCATTTTCTTAGCTCATTTCAGCTCGTTTCACCACCTTCTGCAAATTAATGCTTTATTCTGCCTTTTCAGCTACTTTTCAGGATAAAAAAAAATATATATTATTTTTTGCTTATTTCAGCTTTTTGGCTAATTTCCTATTTTTTATGCTAATTTCTGCTCATATAAACCTAATTCAGCAAATGTGTGTTCTTTTTGCTTTCTTCTGATAAATTGGGCTTGTTCTCCCATTTCAGAATGTATATTAACCAATTTCAACTGTTTTACAGCACGTTCTTCTGCAATGAGCATTCACATGGCATTTTTGCAGAAAATGCAATTTCTCTAGTTTTATTTTGAAATTATTTACTTTTGATTTTGGTGATTTTTTTTAAAATACAGTTTGAGTAACCTTTCTCTTAGGATACAAAGTTTATATTAAAAAAGTGGTCATGTGTATATGTTCTCATAAATTTGGTTGTATGCACACAAAAAGCCCAACAAAATGCTTGTTTGAGTAAAATGCCAATTGGTTCAATTTGCTCAGTTTCCAGTTTCCTTTATTTATATAAGTTTTGCAGTATTTATGTGCTTTTCACTTTGTTTTTTAATGTGTTCCAGCATAAACAAGTGACAACATACTACACAGGCAAGGCAATTAAAACAGGAGTTTTATTCAGATTTATTCATTTTCATCTTTACAACCAACGTTCATGAACTTACTCTTTAATTTTCTCCGTGCTGTCTCGAAGGCTGTCATGGTCGTTGTCAAAAATAGGTCCAGCGAGAATATTGACACCGTTGTTTTCCTCCGCATAACGTCTCAGCAGCGTCCCCTGCAGGTAATTCCATATCCCTGCACACACAAAACACAATAATTTCACTTAAAAACTACAGATGCATGATATTATCGGCATGTATCGTATCAGTCAATATTAGCGATAAAGTTAAATATCGGCCATTCCATCAAAATAACTCACCGATATAAAAGGCGATGTTTATATATCTATCTATATATATATACAGGGAGTCATCGACTTATGGCGCCCTCGACTTACGGCAACTCAGACTTACAAACACGCTCCGAATGCTAGTACGTGCAGTGTTTATAGATGAATGTGTGGTGTAATGTGTTAACTAACCATTTGTAATTAAAGTTCTGTGCATGTTTATGGACCAGTATGTACGCTTGTTCAGTCTCATGTCGATAAACGGGTGTGCGGCAGCAGCGTACGAACGCCACGTGTTCTGAGTTTCGACTTACGTCAAAATCAAGTTACGAACGGTGCGTAGGTCCGGAACTCGTTCGTAAGTCGAGGACTCCCTGTACAGGCATAAGCAAACTAAAGGCATAAGCAAACTAAATAGCTGCTTAGGGCCCAGGGGTATTTAATATTTTAAGCTTATCTTTTGCAAATTGTTTAATACATTTATATAGTTGTTAGAACCAATTATTCAAATTTAAATTTATTTTTAAATCATTTTACGTGGTTTCAAGTAATTGTTCATTTACATTTTAGTATTTATCCATCCATCCATCCATTTTCTTCCGCTTATCCGGGGTCGGGTCGCGGGGGTAGCAGCCTAAGTAGTATTTAGTATTTATTTGATATTTAATTTGTAATTTTATTTAATTTTGTCTGTTTTTGCACACTATTTTTATGCATCTAAATTATTTTATCTGTTTGTTGTTGATCTTGCACAACAAATTATTTTGAACATTACTGTTAAAGTTATTTGGAACCAAAGATAATAAACCAGATACACTTTTTGCTGTAAAACACATTGCATACTGGTGTTTTTATTTTTTTCCTTTTGTTACTTTTAGTACAGATGATATACACATATAGGATCATATAAACAGGGCTTTCAGAGTTGCAGTGAGTTTATGTTAGGTGGGTGAATGATCTGATCATCAAACTGTTGACTGCAGTAATGCACATAATTAGCAGAAATAGAGGGCCCCAAACCAAGTTTCGCTTAGGGCCCCATGGAGGCTTGGGCCGGCCCTGTATGAAACTGTTTTTGTATGACAACCGAGTAACAAGGAGGTTTGGGTTGATAATTATGATTTTGTAACCATGTGTTGGACGAGCTGTTTGAGGTAAAAATGTATTTAAGAGTTTCTCAAGTACATCTATTAATGCACTACTACTTATGCACTTTTCACTTGTAGCTTGTGAACAGGTTGAGTTTAGATTTGTGAAAATTCATAAATTTGCACTGTTCGAGTGTTGCCATTGTGTTGGAGTAAAAGTCATGAATAAATTTGACATTTAACATAATCCAAGTTGCAGTGTTTCATCATTTTCAGCCCCTTTTTGGCATCTGCACTGGTAGAAGGTCAAAATGACAAAGAACATGCAGAAGAATGTAGCATTTTAATTCCACAGCAGAGAAAGCTATGTACAGTAGTCTGTAAGTAGGTCTAGAGAAATATTGGTATTGGTCATCAGCCAAATAAGTTTTAACATATTGGCACATCAGATATCGTCCAAAATTCAAACATCTCTAATAAAAACGTTACAAAAAGAAAATGCCCGTCAGCATCAGCTACAAATGTTCTCTGAAAAGATCAGATGTCCTATTTATCTGAACATTTTCTAAACGGTTAATTTATTTTATTTGATTAGTGGTGGGGGGGATTTTATTGCATTCATTTCACATTTTCCATTTTCAAATCTCAGCGAGCCTCCAGGAGATTCAGGATCCTTGGCAGCTCCAACAGGCTCGGAGCATTGCTGTCGAAGATTGAAACACAATGTTCGAGTGGTGTCACCACTGCTGTTTGCACTTAAACCTGCTCTTTCACAATCATTGTATACACAACAGTGCACAGATCTGTTACACATGTTCTGTATCGCTTCAGCCCTGATAAGTCCAACAATGTTTCATCGTTCTCTTAGCCCTGACATCACCATGTTTCTGTCTTTTGTACAATGTATCATTACACCACTAAAGATCACACATTTAAAAGAAAAAAGACCCAAAAGCCTTCATACAGAACCGACAAACCAACACAAAGAGAGAATAAATTATCTGTATCCACACGTGACTTTGGTTATAAAGAGCCTGTGTTTGTCCTGATAACTCCCCTGTTTCTGCACAAACAATGAGTATCAGCCCGTCCTCACTCAGGCCTGACATCACCACTTTCCATCCTTCACTTCATGTGACACCGCTGAACGTCTCTGATGTGAAGGAAGAGGAAAAGAGGACAAATAAATCGACCAACATGTCAAAATAATAAAAAGCAGGAAACCATTGATTTGTTTTGCATATCAAACACCTTAATGCAATAGTAATAACTTGCCACATTGGTGCTTTTTTTCAGTTAAATCACCCCAAAAAAAGGTCCATAATTTCCCAATTTCCCTCTGACATCACAATTTGATCAAAATATTAAATCAGGCTTTAATGATTTATTAGCTTTAAAAAAAGTCAAAAATCAACGACTAAACTGTTTCCACATCTAGTATTTGTTATTGAGCTTGTGTAGTAATACAGCACTCTCATGTCCATTACTGGATTTAAACCTCTTCACATCTCTCTGAAACTCTGAGTGTTACACTTTTCTCGAGCTCTGAAGGAGACAAGTGGACACTATTTTGTTACAATTGTTTTGGATTAAGAAACACAAATCAATCAGAAAGACTTTCTTTTAATGTGTGTTAATTCAGAATTGATCAACAGTATATTTTTGTCATTTAATGATGATCTGGTATTAACATGAGGGTCACTCTCATGCTGTTATTCTGCAGTACAGGATGCTTTAATATATCATGGCACAGTTCAGGGTAAAACTGTTAACTTCCTTCTCTGCTTTGTCTGTCAGTTAGCCATAATATTCTCTGTACGAACAAGCTCCATCTGGCCACGGGCCTAAACAATACGTTGGTGTCCTTCAGAGTTTTCCAACTCTGAGAAATACTGAGTAAATTCATTTATTTTGTTAAACCAGCCAATAACCATTCAGGAAGTGGGCAGACTCCGCCCTCCATATAAAACTATTGCTTCCTGTAGAGAGTTCGTGTGAAAGAGAGAACTGATCTAAACAACTTGGTTCTCCTCTGGAAGCTGGTGGACGTTCTGGTCATGATGTCAATTAGACCTACGTTATCAGCCAGGGTTATGGCACAGCATCGCTCCTTACTTACTTTGTCCGTGCTACTATGTGGATGGATTTTAATTAGAATTGCAAAAAAAAAAAAAAAGAGTCAGTGAATGAAAAGCTATAACTGCTTAATGTTTGGAGTCAGCCCAGTTCAAGACGACAACCAACGCAGATCTATCCTTGCCAACACAGAATTTTTTTATATCTCAGCCAATTATTTACAGAGATTTGTTTTTAGTTGCAAGTCATCCACTAAACTGACTAACTGGTTGAACAAAATCACTTTAAAACATTGCCATTAACCATGTGAGTTGAGTCTGCCTGTTAGCAGAATATCACCTGGACCACTGAAATGATTTTAATATGAATCTCCTAAACAACCATTGGCTTTGCAATTGATTGGCATTTAAGGTCAACCCAATTCAAGATGGCCACCAAAGCCAACTGACAACACCTCAGACAGTTCCAGTGATTTTGAGCTAAAATTTGACATGGTAGTTACTGAGCATTCTTACCAACACATACTTTGACCACTTTACATTGGGCTGTATTTTGTTTAAAACTTTGGTAATGACTGTGAAGTTAGCAAAATATCATAAACCACAGGACATATTTTATTAAAACTCTTAGTAAATAATCATTAGGCATATCCATTAAAAGTTGGTACGGATAAATCTATGTTGGCCCTGAAGTGTAAATGAACAACATTTGAAAAAAAAAAAAAATACTTTTCAATGAATGAAATTAAATTTGAAAA